>JARSSU010025601.1:0-59929 GCA_029619165.1 Eurosta solidaginis
CCAAAAATTACAGCCGAAACATAATTCGAGACCAAATCTGAACTAAATCTGAATAGAAGCTGAACCGAGGAAACCAGAATCACACTTGCAATAGAAAACCATAGATGAATCAAATCTGGAACAGAATCTGAACACAAACCCAAATCGGCGCTTAAATCGGATCTGAAACTAAAACTGAATAGCCATCGATTTTAAATCCCAGCCGAAACCAAATTCAGAACTAAACTGAGCAGAAATCTAAACCGCGGAAAGGGGAAACACACTGGGAAACACAAACCGGAGTCAAACCCGGAAGCAGGAACGGAACTGGAACTTGAAATAAAAATCGAAACGGGAACCAAAACTTAAACTGGAATGAACCGAAAGCAAAAAAAGTGGAGTCAAACACGTAACCAAATCCTGATCTGAATCTGAATACGAAATCATAACTAGAATCAATATCAGAACCGAATCCAAAATCTAATCTGAAACTAAATGCTGAACCGAAATAGGATAAAAACAAGAACCAAATAAAAACCGAGACAGAAACCAGCAGCTATAATTAATATGTTACGAATATTAGCAATACTAAAGGGTACTGTCATCTCTAAGCGATGATAAGCAGTGACTTGTATGCCACAGCAATAGATCAATCATTATGTCTACACATACATTTACGTACACGCAGCGGAGAAGAGACGCACCAAACACATGCAGATATCTTATCTGAGATACTCCAAAAGTATGCATTTAAATTGTGCTCACACATACACGCGCGTATGAGAAGTTATAAACGTAGTAATTTATAGCTGGATGGCCAACTAGTAGATTCTGGAATGAAAGCGCTAGAAGATGCGAACGAGAAATCACAGAGTATAAAAGGCAGCAACAGTAGAGCACGACAATCAGTTTCATTTAAGCAAGCTATTGATTGTGAAGTATCAGTGTATTGTGAAGTACTTTAATAAAGGCCATTTTGCATTATTTAATATTGGAGTTATTTATTCAACAGGTTAGCGTTACGAACGTTAGTAGAAGGGTAAAATAAGCGGAGTTTCACTAAATTCGTTACAATATGTTTACGTTTCCAATTTCTCAGTACCAACTTACTACTTTTTGCAAATTAGTTCAACTAACTTCGGAGTAAAGTAGGGACAAAAAAACGCGTAGTTTAGACTGAAAAGGCCAATTTGGTACAGCATACTTGTACACGGCGGCCGCCGTGGTGTGATGGTAGCGTGCTCCGCCTATCACACCGTATGCCACTGGGTTCAACTCCCGGGCAAAGCAACATCAAAATTTTAGAAATAAGATTTTTCAATTAGAAGAAAATTTTTCTAAGCGGGGTCGCCCCTCGGCAGTGTTTGGCAAGCACTCCGGGTGTATTTCTGCATGAAAAGCTCTCAGTGAAAACTCATCTGCCTTTGCAGATGCTGTTCGGAGTCGGCATAAAACATGTAGGTCCCGTCCGGCCAATTTGTAGGGAAAAATCAAGAGGAGCACGACGCAAATTGGAAGAGAAGCTCGGCCTTAGATCTCTTCGGAGGTTATCGCGCCTTACATTTATACTTGTAACAGGATTCAGTTGAAGAATTTTTACGAAATGTGGCAACCTTATCTAGTTTTTTGTAATATCGTTTATAAAAACCCATTATTGTGCATATTTTCACACTTTTTAATGTCAAAGCCCCGTCACATAAGCAGTTTTCTCAAAGCTCATAAGCGTTTACTCAATCTTATGCAAGTAGATTGCACGTGTTTTTATGGAGAACGGTAGATTGAGCGACACTGGCGCCAATCTGCCATAGTGCAATTTTGTGCAGCAAAGCACAAGAAGAAGAATTTGACATTTGCTTTGGTTAATGGTGCTGGCACACTTTGCAAGTGAAATTATTGGCTCACTTGTTGGTAACTTTTAGTAACATTTTTCGCAATTAAAAACTGACAATATATAACAATGAATATGACACAAAATATATTAGCAAGTATTTTTGTTGTATAGGGTGAATGTTTATAGCAGTGTTTCGCGAAATTTTGTATGTGAATGGGTAAGACAAAAAAACTTCAAAAGCCAAAGTCCGAAGTACCTTCATATTTATAAATTTTGTCTTATTGTGGAAACTGTTCACCTTTACCAAGTATCGTCCCCTGTACCTCCATACTCCCACAATCCATGCATTCCTTTATATAGTCTCAAATTATCTGGAAAAATTATTTGTGCTATATACTACATGAATGCAGTACGCCGTTGATATGTACATATGTCTCTCTAATTTTTTCCATCTCAAGTGGCCAAAAACTGGACGAAAATAGTAAATAATCACACAGCGTTCGTGCAGTGGGCGCCACCGTAAACCGATGTCGGCTGATTTGATATGCTTGTTGATCACTAGTAATGTAAATAGTTGTACAAACATCAACACATATGAATATATGTACATATGCACTTACGATAAAAGCGTTCCAAAATAAATGCATGAAAATGTTGAGTTGGTGTACACAAATAAACAAAACATCATTAAAATCATGTTAACGTAGCGGAGAAAAATAAATAAATTGAGCATCATTTATATATTTACTTGAATTGTTGTTACGAATGTGAATCCTTTGTTGTGGAAAATTTTAAATATTGCAGCCAAATAGATTTTAAAATTTACTAACCAAAACTTTGCTGTGTTTTCTTAATAAACCTAAATTTATAAGGAGTGCTCCGAAGAGAAAGTACAATCAAATATTGTATGGTTTGATTTAGGTTTTCTCCTCTCTGAGCTTGAATATGCACACACAAATGCCGATAAGCTACCCTTCATCATACGTCACCTGAACAGGCCCGACGAGAGGGGAGAGGGAATGGGGGGAGGGGGATCCCCCGGGCCCGTGGTTTCTCAGGGGCCGCGATTTAGAGGTACTAAGACATAATTCAGGAGAGTCTTCAATGTTCCATGTGCAAATTTTAAGCCGAATTTCAAAGCACGAATATTGATAATGATTTTGCCTGGGCCTTCGAACAGTGACGAGACAATAAAACATCAAACAAAAATGTTATATTTACAGAATCGAAATCGTAAAGTTTTTGAGGTGACACTTATGAAGGTTCATCTTCAAAAAGTCTTTCAACAATAACACAAAACTCTGTATCAAAGTTCAGATATTTAAACGACTCCGAAATCGGTACGTGAATAATGACTGTTTGCGATCTGAAGAAGTAACGAAAATATTTCGTCGAGGTCATCAAAAGTGTCTGTTATTTTTCCACGTGCATCGTGATGCCGAGGCATTTCCTACCTCGTTGTTAACAGGAGTTGCCAAATGGAGAGAAAGTTGAGCATGACTGGTGTAGTGTGGAGTGCCAGTAGCAATGCTTTTTATTGCCTACCATGTAGTATGTTAAGCACTAATACTTTAAATCGACCTGGCGGATATTCGAAAGTCCAGGTATGGAAGAAGCTATACGATAAACTGCATCACACGAAAATACTCAAAATCTGTACAAAATCTAATCAAAAGGAGGCTACAATTGATACAGTTATCAATAAACAGCTAATCACTGAAACCCAAAGTGGAAAGAAATTGTATATAGAATTTTGGACACTATTTTATTTTTGGGTGAAAGAGGGCAAGGCGAAAGCATATATCTTGGTGAACAGAACAATGGATATTTTGGGCATCTAAAATCTAATAAACATTATGATACGATACTTAGAGATCATTTGGAGAGGTTAGATTCCACAACAGCAGCACAAACGTTTACAAGTTCACTATCTTTCCTAGACATTCAGAACGAGTTATAGAAATTTGTGCAAAGCACATGAGGGAACTATATTAGATCAAGGCACGAAAGCCAAGTATTTTGCTATTATCTTGATGATATGCCTGATGCTAGTCACGTTAACTACGTTCATTTTGCGCTAACTCCATTCAATTCGAAAGCACTAATTTTACAATTCAATAACGGGTTTTGGCTTTCGTGAATTGTAACCAAAAAAATGGTCAGAAATCGCTGATATAATTTGCCATACTCAAGTAAACATGAAATCCCATTAAAAGATTGTCATGCACAGGGTACGATAACGGCGCCAATATGAAAGCAGCTTACCACGGAGCACTTCGTCACATTCTCGACAAAAACTCTAATGCTGATTACTCGCCCTGTGCAACCCATAGTATCATTTATGTGGTGTTTATGCTGCAGAATGTTGTGCGGCTGCAATACTTCTTCGGAGTTGTACAAAAATGTTTTACTATTGTCAGCAGCAGTCCACAACGATGGAACATCCTCATTTACCGAGCTCTCATCGCAGTCTTTCAGACACTAGGTGGTCGGCTAGAATTGAGGCAATTAGACCATTCGCAACCATGTGCCAGGTTTACCACAAGCACTAAACGCATTACTTAAGCTGAATTATACTGCACAAGCATGCGGAGATATTTACCGCATTCTCAGTACATCAACAAGTTCGAGTGTATCTGCTGTCCTCAATTTGGTTCAAAATACTGCCTACCATTAATGAAATAAACGTAGTACTCCAAGCTAGAGGACGCCACCATAGATGTTGAGGTCCGAATCTGGTTCCCGCCATAAATTCAGAAAACAAAAATTCGTAGACACATTTGTTCAGAAAACATCAGTCAGAACCCTTTTTTTCAGAAGCCAAAATTCAGAAATCAAAATCCGGAAACAAAAATTCAGAAATTAATATTCAGAAGTCAAATTAAGGAATCAAATTTTGCGCAAAATTTTATGTTTTTTTTGCTGTCTGATTACATTCTGAATTTTGACTTCTGAATTTTGTTCAGCCTGGAACACAGGCAACGTCGAAAGAAGGCGTCATATCCATTCGAATTATGGAATATCTATAATATCACCAAATGGGTGAAATCCGTACAAATAATCATAGCTAAAAGTGGCACAAAGTAATCCGAAGTGCGTTTGGGGCATACCCTAACATATTGTGATGAATATGAGTGACACTAAGTGATACTCATATCGCTAGTCTGATGCTAAGTAAATGAAGTAACAACAGCAATAAAGCAGACAGTCACTTGTATCTACATAAACGAATAAATCATTATGTCTACACATATGTACGTACAGGCAGCAGAGAAGAGATGCACAAACACATGCAGATATCTGAGATGCTCCCAAAAGTATGCAATTGTAATTGTGGAAGTGTCGCTCAAAATACAAGCATATGAGAAGCTATATAGTGCATCTGTAGTTATAATTATATGGCGGTTACTAAGTAAATTCTGGAAGCGCCTAGAAGATGCCACGAGGAAACCACAGAGTATAAAAGCACCAGCGGTAGAGGCGCTACAAGCAGTTTTGATTAAGCAAGCAATCTGTCGGGAAATAGATCAGTTTCATTTGAGCTATCAATCAGTTTGGTTTAATTAAGCAAGCTATTCGTTGCAAAGTATAAGTGTTATTGTGAAGTACTTTAATAAAGACCATTTTTCCATTATTCAATATTGGAGTTATTTATTCAACAGGTTAGCGATTTGAACGTTAGCAGAAGATTGCGAATAAGGGGAATTGCAACAAATTCGTTACAATATTTAATTTCATAAATGATAACAAAATGTTAAGACTACCTTTATATAAATAGACTAAAAAATATAATGCAATTTTCCTTTAATACAGACATAGTCTTGTTGAATTTTAACTAAAAAACTTTAATAATAGCTCTTGTAAAAGAATTTTGGGATTCAAAACTATAAAGGGTGGAGTGCAGTCTTTCAATTTAAAGCAAACCATGTACTTGGGATTAACTAATTGATTACTTAAAAATTACACACGCGCTCTGCCTTTATAACTTGAATCCCAAAACTGTTTTACAAGAGCTATTGTTAAAGTTTTTTAGTCAAAATTCAACAAGACTATGTCTGTATTAAAGGAAAAATCCGCCTTCTATTTTTGGTCCATTTGTATAAAGGTAGTCCTTAAAATTTTTTTTTATATTCAATTTTTTTAATACTGCCTACAAAAAGCATTAGTAATTTAAGCAATTCCTAAGTGAAAATCTTATCTTTATTTATTTGTTCAAAACAGCTACCCGTTCTTTGGCGTTGCTCGGACGTACTACGTCTATATCTATACTCCTCTTAGGTGACTGTAGAAGGATGTATGTGTGCTACGTATAAATATACGGTGAATTATTATAGCCCTTCGATGTTCTTGATATTTGTGGAGCGGGTGAGTTGGACAAAGGGGATGAATGCGGTGAATGATTCTTGTTGGCGATTATTCTAATAATTGGCAAAGCCGAATAGTGCAACGCAATCGTTGTTGGTGAATATAATCACAATTATGATGTAGTGAATTTTCATTGCTGGTGAATGTGCATCATAACAAGAGAATTCCACCTCGTTTGCAAGCTACTTAATTTACACAGCCGAAAATGGTGGTGAAATTCGCATACGCCTGAAAGTCTAAAAGAATCGTGGTGAAAGTCGCGTACGCCTAAAAGTATGCAAGGACGTGCATTGAGTTGGGCCTTCAACGAGGTGGAATTCTACAACGCCTACAACGCTCAGGAGGCTAGCCATGAAGGTATGGCCCAATCTTCTAAATAGTTCGACTTGTGCGTTACGTAACTCAAACTTTTTGATCAAACATTGCAATGTCACCGAGTTTTAAATTACATTTCAGGTTTCAAGTCTCTAGATATCCAGGAAGTTAGTTAAAAATCGATTGCAAGATTCCCAATTTAAAACTAGTTTTCTCAATATCTCGATCCATGCGCCATCTAGCGGAATTTTTTCATAAAATATTGCATTGTCGCCGGGTTCTGACTTACGACCCTAATTACATGTCTCTAGCTCATCGGGAAGTTACTCGAAAATCGATCGCAAGATTGCCCCGTTTTTAAAGGATTTGCAGTTATCTTGACTAACGTGCCACCCAGCAGAACTTTGTTTTCTATAATTTGTAAGGTAAGTGTCCCTAATTTCGTGATAGTACGTTATTTCGTGGCATTTCGATTTTTCTTCCAAACAAGGAATTGGGGAGTGTTTCTTTAAACTGAAAATTTCATAATGAAGATTCGTTTTTACGGTATAATAATTGATATTTTACTAATTTTTAATATTAAACCTAATATTAAATATCAAGCAATATAAAGTTGGAAGCTCGGAAAATGAGGCTGTTGTAAAGAGGCCTCTTAAGTAAATGGACTCCTTATCATTGTATTTTGTTAAGCCTATAAAAATTGTATCGGTCAATATGATGATAATTTTGGTATTTTGTGAACATTTCTTAACGTTTCTATTACTGCAAAACTCATTGCAATAATTTTTTTAACTTTTTTTTTAATATTTCTAACCCACGAAATTAGGGTAATATAATAGTTTATGTTTTTGATATTTTCTTAACATTTCATAAGAAACCCTATTTTTTTTAAGTATTTTAATTATTAAATATACCCCCGAGGAAGATTTTCATGTAATTTCGTGGCACACTTATATTAATCTATTCATCAATATTTTAATCAAAAAGCACAACATTTTAACGAAATAATGGCGTTATAGAACTTTTGTTTATTCAATAATTTTTCATTTATATGAGTTAGCCGGGAATTGCCCGCTTTAAATGTATGAAAACATTTATTTCAAGCAATTTTTAATTTTATAATTTATTTAATAATTTGGGAAAAATTTAAACAACGTGACATCAGGACGGACAAGGCGACAGCTGTTTCGATTATACCTTGTAAATCTCTTCACAGCCTTTTCTCCCGGGAGTGGGAGTCGAACCGGCACTCCTACGATAGTTGAAATGGTTATAAACGTATTCAGCTACGTCATGCCTTAGTTGTTGTAAAGTTTTTCCCAATTGCCTTCTTTTCGCATATATTATCTTCCACACATCACATAATTCGTATGTAGTTATGTGTTGAAGTTATGCCTGTTTGTAAGGCGGTTTTCAGAGACACTTGGCATTTGTTGTTGTTTTTTTTTGTTTTGGGAAAAAATTTACAATATCAAATAGAAAAAAAAATTTGAATATAAATTTCAAATTACCGCTTAAAGCGATACCACGAATTTACGTACACCAAATTTTGTGCATGCCCCTAATTTCGTGGCATACTGCGCATTTACATTTCAGCAGGAAAGCACGAATCTTTGGAGTAGAGCTATTTATGCGCGCATTTTTTATCAAATGAATTTAAGAAAACTGCCTCAAACTTAATTCGATCTCTATTCGCTGATTATTGGGTTAATAACTTAATTTTATAGAAAAAGTGACAAAAGCTCGTTACACAAAAGAAGATTTGACAGAAACGCTTAATGATGTCACTAATGAAAAAAACAAAAATAAAAAAAAACATTTTTAGTAATAATATATAAAAGTAATTTTTAGAAAAGTAATAAGTTACATCAATTGAATACACTTTTTTTTTATTATTATTTATTTTTGTTTTAAACCTTTTTCATTTAATGTTACTTATTTCATATCTATAATGTCTAAAGTTCTAAGAAATCTTAGATTTAATGAAAAAATACAAAAAAAAATATAAAAAAAAATCAAAAAGAAAACAACAACAAAAAAATAAAAATAAAAAGTTTTTGAAAAGTACGTACATTAAGCTAATTTTTTTTTCTTATTCATTTTGGTCTTGAAACTCTTTCTTTTCATAAATAAAATAACAATAAAAAAAAATATGAGCTTAACACCGGCTTATAATAATTGAATTTCAATTATTATGTTTTTTTCTAAGAGAAACTGAAAAGAAAGAAACATTTGGTGGCATATTGCGATGGACCATTTCGAAAACCGCCAACGTAATCATCATCAGGCAATTTTTTTTGTAATGTTATCAAAGGTTTCACCGGGATTCGAACCGTGAATCACATGGTGAAACTGCAGTAGCCTTCACCATGTGATTCACGGTTCGAATCCCGGTGAAGCCTTTGATAACATTACAAAATTGCCTGATGATGATTACGTTGGCGGTTTTCGAAATGGTCCATCGCAATATGCCAGTAAATGTTTCTTTCTTTTCAGTTTCTCTTAGAAAAAACATAATAATTGAAATTCAATTATTATATGCCGGTGTTAAGCTCATGAATTCTTAAATATAAGTATAAACTGGACACACCATTAAACAAACTTACATAGTTTTAAATTTAAAATTTCTGAATATGAATTTCAGTAAATCAATTTGTGCTAACTAACTAACTATTTAACTATTTTTTTTCCATAAAATTAGAGTTTAATTAATACCACGGAATTAGGTACATCAAAAAAATTTTTGCCACGAAATTAGGTACATTTGAGGTACTCACACATTTTGATTTACATATATTAAACATTTGTTAGTTTTGTTTGAAAGTATGTGGAAACTTATCTTAATTGACCAACTAAATGGGCAAAATTTAGTGTTTTAGCTTTCCTGCATTTGTTTTAACGCAAGAGAGGTAGAAAGTCAGACAAATCCTTAGTACCACGAAATTAGGGACACTTACTTATTGTCACAAGGCCTCTAACTAAGTGCCAATTTTCAAGTCTCTAGGTAACCAGGAAGTTAGTTTAAAATGGATTGAAAGATTCCCAAATTAAAACAAATTTTCCTAATATCTCGAGCCATGCGCCACCTAGCGGATTTTGATAAAAGATTATATTGTCACCAGGTTCTGACTTACGGCTCAACTTTCAAGTCTCTAGCTCACCGGCAGGTTACTCAAAAATCGATCGCAAGATTCCCCTCGTTTTTTCAGGGATTTGCAGTTATCTCAATTAGCAGGCCACCTAGCAGAACTTTGTTTTCTACAAATTGTATTGTCACCGGGTCTCGAGCTATGTTCTAAGTTACAAGTCTCTAGGTAACCGGGAAGTTAGTTAAAAATGGATTGAAAGATTCTCAAATTAAAATTAATTTTCCTAATATCTCGTCCATGCGCCACCTAGCGGATGATAAAATATGGCATTGTCACCGGGTTCTGATTTACGGCTCAAGTTTCATATCTCCAGCTCACCGGGAAGTTACTCAAAAATCGATTGCAAGATTTCCTGCGTTTGTTCAGGGATTTTCGTTTATTTCGATTAGTCTACCGCCTGGCGGCATTTTGTTTTCCACGAATTGTACTGCCATCGACTCGCAAACTATCTGCTAAGTTTCAAGTCTCTGGATCACCGAAAATTAGTTAAAAGTCAATCGCAAAATTTCCATTTTCTGTATATCTCAATCCGTGCGCCACCTAGCGGATTTTTTTTTCACTTGCATTGTAATGTCTCTCAGATCTAAACTATGTTCTAAGTATCAAGCGTCTAGCTCAACTGGAAGTTACCGAAAAAGACTTTTCCGTGGGTCAAAAATTCGTATGGAAATGAGGGCACAAACATGAAAGCGACTTAATATAAAGATGAAAAAAAATAAAAAAGAACATGCAATAACAGAAACGAAACTGCAGCAATTTTCAGCTGGAGGTGAGCCATATCGGAAACGCAGATAAGATATAGACTTCGTAATTTTGTAAATTCATTTGAAAAAGATAAACGCGAAAAGATTTAATTAATTACCTGCTTGCTATTGCACACGGTATAAAATTTTAAATTTTACTACTTTTCTTTATGCATAATTCCTTCCAAATAAATAAACGTTTCTGAATTTTGAGAAAAATTTAATGATTTTTCTGTCGTCCGATTACTTTCTGAAATTAGACTTCTGAAAATTGGCTTCTGAAATTTGACTTCTGAAAATTTACTTCTGAAATTTGACTTCTGAGTTTTGACCTCTGACCAATGTTTTCTGGAAAAATGTGTTTCTGAATTTTTTTTTCTGATATATGGGGGGGGAGGGGGGGGGCACCGTGACATCTAGATGCCTTATAAGCTGATTTGAAGTTGATCAGGAACCAATGGGAAACAATTTTAAACCAATGCAAAGCAGTTGCTATACAATTTAATATCTCGCCAAAGTTTCAGGACATTCGAAAGGGAAAACCCAAAAGACCTTTTGAAGATAATGGAAATGAGATGATTAAAAGATTATCCAGAGTCTGATTTTAAAACCAATACTGAACGATTTGCAGCTATGAGAAATTTGAGCAAGATGATTTCCTTTTTGTGGCAGTTTGAAGACATGGATGAAACTACGGTACGGGCGAGCGCAGCAAAATTTGTCGAAAAATACAAGTCGGACGTTTCTCAAAGCTTAGAATGCGAAATAATTCACTTGAAACACTTTTACGAAGCAAATTTTGATAAAGGTCTGTCACTATTGGAATTGCTAAATGCCATCTACATATGTTCAAAATCTTTATCCGATTTTCCCCAACATTTGTGTTGCTTTACATACATTTTGCACTATACCTGTCACTGTAGCTAGTGCAAAACGTTCCTTTAGTGTCTTTTCAAGAATCAAAAACTTGCCTAGATTGCGTTCATCTCAAGAGCGAGTGTCAGGACGCTTTGTGTTGAATCCGTTTTGGCAAGACAGTTAAATTTTGATATTATTATAAAAAAATTTGCAGCAAGTAAAGCCACTCTTTGATATCCGAAACTTCTATACTGAGTAATTAAAATTTATAATCATTAAATTTATCAGAAATGTTGTAAAATATTACCAAATACATAACTAGAAAAGATTATTTGAAACAATATGTGGCTGTTAAAAGAGGATTTTATTTCTACGTTACAATAAAATAGTATAAATAGTAAATTTTAATTTTAGTTAATTTTAGTTTCAGCTCTTAGTCCAAAAACATTTAGTGATGTGGCAAAAAATTTTTTTGCTGTAAACCATCAATAATGATTTATGAATGGGACGCCATTAATTCAAGTTAATCAAATGTATTAGTGGATTTTTTATAGGGGGCCGTAAATTGTTAAGTCCCGGGCCCAGATTTTCTCTCTACGGCCTAGCACTTGAAGGCAGAATAAGACACCAACAGCTGTAAAAGTTTTTACTAAGAACATCACATTTCAATAAGCAACAGAAATACCGAAAGCCTTAATTTAATATTTCAAAAATTTCATACATTCAGCAATGCAATTTCACAAATATTTCCAACTGAACGCAAGAACAAAATTTGGATCTTTGTTACTTTTTATAGATATGTGAGCAGTTTTAATTAATATTAACGTACAATTTTATTTATTTATATTACCTTAATTTAGTATATTTTTATATTTGTGTTTATGTTACAGTTTATGCATATTTAATTTGTAAAATGTATGTATGTGTGTTATTTCCAAATGTGAAAGTCTGTCGTCAAATTATAACAAATATGTCAACGGTTTTGTATTGAATGCGCAGTCGTGATATGTATTAAGTGATATGCCGGTAAATATTTGTGCAAGAAAATAACAACAAACTAATTTCGGGTGTAACCGAACATTACATACTCAGCTGCCAAATTACAGCTTGCAAAACTTTTAAATTACCTATTTTTAAAAATGGGAGGTACCACGCCCATTGCCCAAAATTTTACTAATTTTCTGTCCTGCGTCATAAGGTCAACCCACCTACCAAGTTTTATCCCTTTATCGGTTTTTATTATCGCAATTTTTCGGCTTTTCGAAATTTTCGATATCGAAAAAGTGGGCGCGGTTATATTCCGATTTAGTTCATTTTAAATAGCGATCTGAGATGAGTGCTCAGGAACCAAATTTCATTAAGATACCTCAAAATTTACTCAAGTTATCGTGCTTACGGACAGAGGGACGGACGAACGGACATGGCTAAATGAATTTCTTTTTTCGCCCAGATCATTTTGATATATAAAAGTCTATATCTATCTCGATTTGGTTATGCCGTTACGGGGTATACGGACAAAATTGATGTACTCTGTGAGCTCTGTTCAGCATTTTATTGGATATTTGAAATTCGTCAAACAACTCCCGAACGTTTGATGTAGACGAATTTTAAATTTAATTAAGAAAAATGGTTTCAATAACATTTGTAAATCTAATGAGTTTGAGACGTATTCACAATAACTTGTAATCTTTTATTAAATTATTTTATTTTTATTTTGATGGAAAAACTAAAAGGAACAAAACATACTTATTTTTGGTAGGAAGCGAAATTTAGACATAGCGGCATGTAGGCAGCTACTTTTCGTGTTGTCGAAGGCGGCTTTAAAATAAGGGAAGAGGTGATGTGTGTCAATTCCGGGCCTGAAGCCGCACTGATAAGGTCTAATCAGCCCATTCGCAATAGTCTTCAATTTTTCGCACAATACACTTGGCAGCACCTTATTTGCGATATTAGGTAGGATGATTCCACGATAGTTGGTGCAGTTTGAAGGATCCCCTTTCTTGTGGACTGGGAAAAGAACAATTAGATTCCAATCGTCGGACATGCACTCGTCCGACCATGTTTGGCTAAGAAGCTGATGCATGTGCTTTACTAACTCCTCACCGTCGCATTTGAATAGCTCCGCAGGCAATCCATTAGGGCGCGGGGTTTTGTTGTTTTTTAATCTGGGCTGGAATCGTAACATGCGATCACGGATAGGCAACCTTACGTATAAACAAAATGTGATTATAACATAGTGTGATGAATATTAGCAACACTAAGGGATACTATCATCTCTAAGCCGATACTAAGCAGTCACTTGTATCTACATAAACAAATCAATCATTATGTCTACACATATGTACATACAGCAGCGGAGAGATACTCACAAAAGTATGCAATCATCAGCAAAGTAGTTCTCGCACAAACACATGCATATATCTGAGATACTCACAAAATTATGCAATAACCGGTGGAGGTATTACTCACATATACACGCGCATATGGCTATGCGAGAAGCTATAAACGTGCATCTGTAGTTTATAGCTAGTAAATTTATAGCTGCTAACTAAGTAGTAAATTCTAGAAGTAGAAACGCATAGAAGTATGCGAACGAGACAGCAGAGAGTATAAAAGGAGCGAAAGTTGAGTAAGAATCAATCATTTGATTTAATCATGCTATCAGTTGCGAAGTATACGTGTTATTGTGAAGTATTTTCAAAGTAGTCTAATAAAGACCATTTTGCATTATTAAATATTAGAGTTATTTATTCAACAGTTTAGCGATACGGACGTTAGTAGAAGGTTGAAAATAAGCGGAATTGCACTAAATTCGTTATAATACGATAGCAAATGAAACAAACAATGAATTTTACGATCCACGTTAGGTTGGATTGTATTTTTAGCTGACAATAGATTCTGAACTATTAAATTGGTTGCGAAAAATATAAAAAAATAAAGTAAATAACTGCAATGGATCCAATTTTATTGTTTTTTTTTAGCGCCATTAATAGGGAAGGCGATGAAAAGATAGGCCGAAGGTGGTTAAGAGAGCGCAATAACATCATCGATAAAAAAAAACCAAACTGATAAAAAAGCTATTTGTTTTTCTTGTTGTTGTTGTAGCGATATGGACAATCCCCAAGGTTTTGGGGAGTATTATTGATGTTGACGGTCCTTTCTTGGATGCATATTCGGTACATTCCGGTAACAAGCACCACTACAGTACTAGCCCGACCATCTCGTATGAAAGAAGTTATGAAAGATATTAGTAGATTTTGCTTTGTTGAACTTTTGTATCACCAACACATTTTTGTCTACTATAATAGCATTTATTAGTCTGAAAGTGTTGGCAAATTTTAACTTGTTGATAATTATCAATTAAAGATCTTCAACCCCCTCAAGAGGTTGCCAGCGCAATATATAGCTTCTCCAACCTAATTGTCAACTTCACCTACCCACGGCGAATCCTGTTTCATTAACAGATGAGGCTTTGGCGATCCCAAGCTCCTCACGGAACTGGGGTGGGGAGGGAGCTATGGCCTTGAAGGTTTAATGTGGCCATATAAATCGTTCCCGCGATGGTCGGGCTAGTACTTTAATGGTGCTTTGTTACCGAAGCGTACCGGATCTATATCCGGCAAAGGGCCATCAACATCGATAGCACTCCCAAAAACCTTCGGAGAGTGTCTTCATCGTTAATACAACAACAGCAACATAGAATACGACTATTTCAGTTCTAACTTAATAGCCACAAGAGTTGCTCATGCAGAATAGACCCGGTGACGCCATAGCTTTTACTACGCATATTAAATTTTTGGCAATTAAACATTTTTGAATTTTACTTGCATTTACCGTAAATATTTTTTGGTCCCCCACTATGCTGATTTTTAGTAGTAAATACAAAATAGAAAGCCTTGAATTTTATTTTCAGCTGTTTAAACTGTCAATGAGCTTTTGCTTCAATATTTTAAAATTAATTTGTTTTAATATTGTGTAAATGCATTACTTCATAAGTTTACTTGCGTCACATTAGTGGATATTTATAAAAGATTTATTGAATTTTATTCTAACTACTTTAAAATAAATCATAAATTTTTAATTCTTAATGAATAGGTAAAACAATAATAAGCGATCAAAAAAACTATAAATTTTCATTAAGCCCACTGGAATTTCGAAGATTGTTTGCTTTATAAACACTCAGAATAAGAATATATAAGAAAATCTTAACCCTTTGCGGCGACTTGTTGCATTTCTGCAACATACCGTTTCAATCCAAATGAAAATATAGGACACGATGGTAAAGCGTATTTGCTCGGTGTTGTATTTCAGCAACAAAGCATTCTAAGGGTAAAATGACAAAATGGTTAACAAAATGGAAATTTTTTCATTTTTAAGTACGTTACATTAGCCTCGTCTGACGTTTTTCAGCCAATTTCCATACAAAATTTGAGAATCTTGCAATCCATTTTTGAGTAACTTCGCGGGAATCTAGGGTCTTAAAACTTGTAACACACATTAGAATCCAATTGCAATTTAATGTGGGGCAAAAAAACTTTGCCAGGTGGTCCAAGGATTGAGAAAAAACGTCAGAGCTTGGAAATTTTGCTTTCGAGTTTTAAGAAACCTCCCGTTAACCCAGAGATATAAAAGTTGATGAACGATTTGGGCTATATTAGGGTGTTATATTTAGGATAAAATAGTCTTTAGATAGGACATAAGTCAAGATATTAAGAGATATTTAGAAAATCCACTTACAAAATGAGGAATTTTGACGGTGGCTCCTTTAAAACTGGCTTTCATGTGGCTAGGGGCATGCCTAAGCGTTCTTGGTCAGAAAGAATCTGCCTGGTCGTACCCTACCTGGCGAGTTCATCTGATTTCCATCGATGTCCCTGTGCACCCGAAACCACTTTATGTGTACAGGGTTATGTTGGGCCGTCTCCTAAGATATCGGCGATAGTTTAGTGTTAGTTTATAAACGAACGCATTTCATAACAGCATGTCGGTCGCTGAAAATAAAGATTTCGTTGCCGATATTATTTGTCCCTATCCTAACTGCGGCCGTCATGAAGGTTCATACTGCACCCTGGAAAACATTACTGTAAGGGGGTAGAAAACTGTATTTGTTTAGTATGCTAGAGTGTCCTTTGGTTTTATTGTTCCAATTAGACAACCCTATTTGTCGTGATGTCATTTATGATCTGTAGAGCTTCGATAGGCTGCACTTATTATAGTAGATCTGTGGACTTTACCCATCAAGTTTAAGTTTGACGCCATACTCAAGGCTGGCTACCAAAAATTAACCCGTACAACAGTATGGGTCAAATTATCACTCTTTAGTGGGAGATAGTTTGAAGTTTAGTGCGAACAAGTAAGGAAGGCTAAGTTCGGGTGTAACCGAGCATTACATACTCAGCTGAGAGCTTTGGAGACAAAATAAGGGAAAATCACCATGTAGGAAAATGAACCATCGAATGTGTTTGTATGACATGTGTATCAAATGGAAGGTATTAAAGAGTATTTTAAGAGGGAGTGGGTAATAGTTCTATACGTGAACGCCATTTAGGGATATCACCATAAAGGTGGACCAGGTGTGGCTCTAGAATGTGCTTTTACGAAATGGGATTCAAATTAATGGTTTTTAATGAGTACTTTAAAAGGGAGTGGGCCTTAGTTCTATAGGTGGACGCCTTTTCGAGATAGATATCGCCATAAAGGTGGACCAGGGGTGACTATAGGATGCGTACGTACGATATGGGTATCAAATTAAAGGTATTAATGAGGGTTATAAAAGGGAGTGGTGGTAGTTGTATATGTGAAGGCGTTTTCGAGATATCGACAAAAATGTGCACTAGGGTGACCCAGAACATCATCTGTCGTATACCGCCAATTTATTTATTAAATATGTAATACCACGAACAGTATTCCTGCCATGATTCCAAGGGCTTTTGATTTCGCCCTGCAGAACTTTTTCACTTTCTTCTACTTAATATGGTAGGTGTCACACCCATTTTACAAAGTTTTTCCTAAAGTTATATTTTGCGTCAAAAAACCAATACAATCACCATGTTTGATCCCTTTTTTCATATTTGGTATAGAATTATGGCATTAATTTTTCGTAATTTTTCGTAATTTTTCGATATAGAAAAAAGTGGGCGTGGTCATAATCGCATTTTGGCCATTTTTTATACCAAGATAAAGTGAGCACAGAAAACATTTATTGTTATAGAATCTATGCCCCTACCGAATTTCACAAGGATTGGTTAATTTTAGTTCGATTCAAGGCGTTAAAAGTATTCTAGACACGTGAAAAAGGGCGGAGCCACGCCCATTTTGAAATCTTCTTTTATTTTTGTGTTTTGTTGCACCATATCATTACTGGAGTTGAATGTTGACATAATTTACTTATATATTTTAAAGATATTCAATTCTTTGTTATAATTTGACTTAAAAAATTTTGTTTTTTTAAAGTGGGCGTGTTCGTCATCCGTTTTTGCTAATTCTTATTTAGCACACATATCGGAATAGGAGTAACGCTCTCGCCAAATTTCTTCATGATATCTTCGACGACTGCCAAATTAAGGCTTGCAAAACTTTCAAATTACCTTCTTTCAAAAGTGGGCTTTGTCACGCCCATTGTCCAAAATTTTACTAATTTTCTATTCTACGTCATAAGGTCAACCCACCTACCGAGTTTCATCGCCTGGCCATCTTTTGTAATGAATTATCGTACTTTTTCGGTTTTTCGAATTTTTCGATATCGAAAAAGTGGGCGTGATTATAGTCCGATTTCGTTCGTTTTAAATAGCGATCTGAGATGAGTGCCCAGGAACCCACATACCACATTTCATCAAGATACCTCAAAATTTACTCAAGTTATTATGTTTACGGACGGACGGACAGACGGACTGACGGACGGACATGACTAAATAAATTTCTTTTTTCGCCCAGATAAACTACCTCGAGTAGTTTATGCCGTTACGGATTACCGTTATGCGAACAAAGTTAATGTACTCTGTGAGCTCTGCTCAGCTAAGTATAAAAATTATACCTTTATGCTATTGGGATAGGAAAGGCAAGTACTCCCACTAAGGCACTAAGTGCATCAGCGTGCTCATCGCATCGATATGCCAACAAAAACTAGTCGATGCAGTTTGCTTAGTTTTGTTCTTGCTCTTCTTTACGTGCTCTGCGGACACCAAATCAAGAAAGCATAGGTGACTATTAGCTCCAAAATAGTATTAATTGTCCAGTATACCGTTTTGGCGGATAGCCCCCATGATGTCCTATAGAGTGGGGTGCAATCGAAGAAAGCTCTTTGTTGCGTTGTTTAAGGTGGAATTCGTATTCACAAAACACTACTACAATGTTTCACCGAATGACTTTTCACATGTATGGCCTGTGGATTATTTTATTTTATAAATAGAAAATTATTTAAACTTAAACAAATTCAAGTTTGCAGTTTATCTCAAATTTTGTGTTCTTGAGTAATGAACTTAATTAAAATTATTTCATTGATAATAGCACACCAATAAATATTTATTCAAAATTCTATCGTGCTGACAAAATTAATGAGATACCCTGCTGCTGTTTATAGTCACACGTAACGGATTTAAACAATAAACACCAACAAAAAAGTGAAATGTATTTGATGAAAATTTTAAATGCTTAACCCTTGTACTGTTTTGGGGTCATATGCGACCCATTAATGACTCATCCGTATTCTAGATATTTTTGATAGAACTTAATTAATAAATTGAGTATTTCAGCAAAAATAAGTATTCTGCATGTAGCAACCTCATCATCATTAACATTTGATTCATTTTTGATATACGTCTACAAACGCTGACGTTCTAAATGCATTTCCTTGAATATGTATGTATGTATATGTACTGCGCATAGGTTCGCAAACACTCATATGAGTAAAATGATGTAAAATAAATCTTTAAACACAAGTGCATGACTTCTTCTCTTCTTCTCACGCAGACAACTGATGAATTTGAAACGGCGATATTGTAGGTTATGATATTCACAGTCTTTATCCAGTACACGATATCTGTGAATCACTCTAAGATTTCAAAGTTTCCAGTAGGCGATTATTTGTAGCCGAGGTTGATTTAGGGATGGTTCTGGAATCTGTTTCGGAATGATTTCGGTTTCCAATAGGGTTTATTTAGCTCTTTTTTTGGGATCGCATCAAGATATATTTGGAGTCCTTATGGAATAAACTTGAGGTAATTTTTCCATGATATTGGGAACACTTTCGAGGGTTTCTATAGGCTTACAAATGCTTTTCTGAATCATTTGGGGTGTTTGGGGTACATTTCCGGAAGATTTTTGTTCCTATTCCAGGGTTTCTCATATATGGTCATATAGGGGTAATTTCGGGATCACTTTGGGGTATATTTGGGGTCTTCTAGTGCTGTTTGGAGGCTTTCTTCAGGGTAATTTCGGGATCAAAACATATTTATAAATTTGTTGCTGTAATGGTCCCGGCAGGGCCCTAAAGTAGTCCCCAAAATCAGCCCAAAAGAATCCAATAAACCTCGAAGTGATCCTTAAATGGCTCACCGATGATCCCGAAATTACCCTGGAAGGACTCTGAACTAGACCCCACAGTGATCTTCGAAAGAAGCCGTGAGAACCACCAAATAATCCTTAAAATCATCGTGAAGTGATCCAGAATAAATCTCAAATAAAGCTTTTTAAAACCGGGTAGTGTTTCGAACAGGTTCATTTTATTAAGCCGGGTACTTTTTACAACCACGTACCTTTTTAGAACCAGGAACTTATTAGCGTATACTTTTTTAGAACCGGGTACTCATTCAGAAGCGAGAGGGGGGATGCTCGCCGCCTTATTTACAACCCACCCCTTCCTCTCAGCCATTACTCCAGCCGGCCCGGTTCCACAACTGCGAAGCGTTGGTGCCTTCGGACCCAGATCTACCTCGCAGCCTACATATCGGCAAGTGCAGAGCTTGTGCACCGCTCCCCGGAACCTTAATCTAGTTTGCTAACACGGGATGGTGATCTCCAGCGAGCATGGAAGGGTAGCCGCGGGGTCAATGGACACCGCTTTCAAGGTTATCACGTCCGTGACCAAGCAAAAGAGAAGGGGGCTTGCTGCCGTACGGCCAACCGACTACTTCTTTCCCCTCAGCCCTGGCTCCAGCCGTAGACCGATTCGTCAGATAAAGGGGCTACCGCTGTCCCGTTCAAGGTGCAATCCTCTTCAGCCCATGGATCAAACAAGATTATTTCATAAAGTCGGGTACTTTTTTTGAAGTCGGAACTTTTTTAGAACCAGATAATTATTAGAGGAAACTTTTTTAGAACTTATTGAGAATCGAGAAAGTTTTCACAACCAATTTCTATTTAAAACCGGGAACCTTTTGGAAACAAGTACATACTTTTTTAAACAGGGGAACCTTTTTTAACGGTGTACTTTTTTTTGATCCGGGAACTTTTTCACTGGGAAATCCACTCCACCAACACTGAGTGAGTGAGGGGGATAAACTAATAGTGATATGCCACTGGATTGTGTCAAAAAGATCTTAAGTCCTCACTTGGTTGAAGCGGATTAAGTATATGTACTCGAGTAAGTGTATGTCTCTGACACTATGGGAAAGATGGGAGAGAAATAAAGAGTGTGAACTTCTTAAATATGAATGTTATGAATAGAGTTCGATCAGAATAACCTCTGCGCGTCCGGGAATTTTACTATGGTATATCCAAAAAACTACATAAGAACAGAAGACATTGGCATACAAATACTAACGGCAAGAAAACATTTGAAAACAATTAAAAATACTAAAAAACTTACGGAACAACTTAAATATTTATAACATTTGTGATGATTTGCAGGAATTTGAAAAAATTTTTGGCAACATACTTAGAACGTGAGAATTCCCAGAAAAATAATGCAAAATTTCCACAAATATTAAAATACGAAAAAAAGCAATAAAGTAAAAATAGCTTAACTCAAAGATGAAAATAAAAAGTTAATAAACTACATGAAGGTGCCTGCTCAGCCTTTCAAAATTTGCTTATTTTGTGCGAAAAAACGCCATTGAAAATTTTATAATTTAAATACTATTTTATGCGTAAGTGTGTTGCTGTGTGTGAACTTGGCGCTCGCGAAAATTAAACACATCAAAAACAACAACTGGCACACTTTGACAACGAACAAACAACAAATGACAAACATTAAGTGCCTGTTTTAAAATAAATATATCATTTTCGATACAAAAACAAAAATTTATTTTATAAAGCACGAGAGTGTGAGAACATACAAACACACTAACAGCAAAGTTTACGCAATAAATGTAAATTGGTATACCGAAATTTCAGTGTTGCGAAGTGGCGGTAATAAACGAACACGAAATGATGAAGCATGAGACAAGCAGCAAACCATTACCAATTGGAGGCCCACATACAGCATTGGAAGCTACGGGTAACACATCATTGAAGCGCGGCATTTGGCGTAATCGTAGTGCGTCGGAGGCGCCAGATGGCATACGCAGTCCCATTACAAAAGCATTAGATTTTCTACCTTGGGGTCGCAGCAAAAAACCTGCCGATAAAGTACAAAGTTCACAACTGATTCACCAGCGAGAAGAGGATCAGCAGCAAAAGTTAACGCAAGGAAAGTCAACGAACGCAGACGAAGCCACAAATTCAAAAACTAAGTCAAACTCTGGTACAAAACCAGCTGACAAAGACGCGAGCATTCATTATCATAGGAACATCTTTCGTAGTGGCGGTGGACTTATACGCGATATACTCGGCGGCGATAAGTTAAATAAAGAGAAGACGCACAATAATCAGCAAGAGACGGCGCTGAAAAAGTTGAATCAACGCCAAAACCCCAAACAGGTAGTAGCGCGCAACAAAAGTTTGGACTTGCATGAGCTCATAAACAAAGTTGAGAATGAATTGAGTGGCGATAAAAAGCAAAATGGACGTACTCGTTTCATTGATGATACGTTCATAGAAAATATAATGCGCGCCAAAGAAGCCTACCGGCAAGAAAACAAGGACACGCCCGATGACTTCGTGAATGGAGTTGACGAAGATGAAGCCAATCACTATGAATTCGAACAACAAAGATCACAGCAAGCCAGCGATGAGCGATTGCATTGTACAGCCTCAAGCAGCGGCAATGCTGCGTATGTGCCAACACGACATATTCTCTTCAACGATGAGGATACTGTTTATCTGATAAAGAAAGAGCTGCCAGTTAAACGAGAACTGAGCAAAGCAAAGCGTAAAGTATCTGCAAACCATTTGAGTGAGAAGGAGCATCAGCAAAAAAGTAATCATCAGCATAGAGAACGTGAGCGCGACAGAGATCGTGAGCGCAGTCGTGATCGCCATGAGCGCAGTGAAAGTATAGTGAGAGCACGTTTAAAGTTTAAGAAGCTAACGCCAGATGCAACACCACTACCCGACCGTAGATCAACGTCTGCGCAAAAACTCAATGGTAATCAGTATTACAATCATAACAATTACACCGAAGATTACGATTATGGACAAATGAATGCGCGCAATTACGATACGCCAAGTTGCGTCATAGAAAATCACTCGCACGCTGACGATGTAAGCAAACGTGATATACTACAAAAGGCAAAACACTTCGCAAGCTCTAATGAGCCTTGCTAGAGATGTAAATATGAACGGTGGAAGTGATTATAATACTACACTGCACTACGATAGTCCAGAAAATCGACGACGCCATCATCAACTATTTCAACGCAGCGAACAGCGTACACAAATACAACGTCGTAAATCATTTACAGACTACGACAACGCGCAATTAGGTAATTGTAGTTCGAGCAGCAGTATGACAAGCGGTGCAGGAAGCGTTGCGGGTGGTAGTGCAGTTGGCGCGTCGACAGCAAACAGTGAGCAAACGCGCGCTGAGAAACCTCGCAAAAAACTCTCATTCCGTGAACCAGTGGCCGACAGAGGGCGCATACGTCGTCGCAGCTCACCCGCAAAGCGTCCAAACAGTGTTGATCCTATTGATAATAGAGTAGTGAATGCTGCGTTAGAAATGGTGGAAGCTGACGGTACAACAAGGAGCTCAGCAACTGTCTTATTGTCGACAATGATGTAATTACAAATGGGAATGCGAACCAAGTGATGTGTGGTAATTTGAGTGCCGGCAACAATAGCAATAGCAGCAGCAGCAGCAGCAGTTGTACAGCTCTAATGGCATTATCCTCGACTGATAACCGCAATTATCCTGCACAAATTAGTAATCAAGCAATCATGGATGCAACAGGATGCTATTATGTCGATAATGCGAATTTACCATTGAATTTTGAGGTGAGATAAAGTGTTGCTAAAGGTTATGTAGTATATTTGTTTGTTAGAGTGATGTATTCTTAGTTCTACGGAATATTGTAGCCGAAGAGCTCCAAGTGACACAAATTGCTATTTCTTAACTTCCTAATTTGTAATGAGGGTATGGTGGTGTACTTGCCTACTTGCATCCTATACTTCAGGTCATCGGCGGTGTTGTCAGGGCAGGTGATATTATAAATTTAAAGGCTTTTGAAAAGTGATTCGAAAGAAGTTGGTCCTTGGCTGTTGTCGTCAAAGCTTTCGAATTTATTTCCTAATTGAAAACATATGAAAAATAACACTAAGCAAAGCACGGACATATTACATGTTTATTTAATACTTAAGGCAAAGGATGTTACGAAACGTTAATTTCGATACCGAAACATCTCAGCTTTTGTTTGAGTTAGAATTTTTTATTCTATTTAGTTTATTAATACTTAAAATTGCTTAAAATTTAAAATAATTTAATTGTACTCTAACCAATGAGAGCTAATTTGTAAAATCCGTTTTCCGATCATTTTTTCGGTAAACTTAGTTTCGTAACATCTCTTCCACATATGCATATATGTAGTTCAGTTTAAAAATTTAAATCTACGTTATTTTTCTTTAACTTTTCAGTCCACAGGCGATGCGTATTGTACGTACAGTCGGTCAAGCTTTTGAAGTATGTCATAAGTTCAATCTTCATAAGAATTCCTTGGATCACAACGACGAACGCTCAGATGTTTCATCGGAGCTGCTTGATATAGAACGTGTATCGGAACTGCAGCTGAGCGAAGACGAGCTGGATAAAAAAGGTAGATTTTTAATAATTTGGTCTATACTATCGTCCTTAGCCGTGATTTGCATGATTGCAATCAAAATCCAAAATGAGCCACTCGCAAAAAAACGATTGGTGATCAGCACTGTGCACCAAAAATGCGAGTGGGATTTAAGACATGATTCACGTAGCGTGGTGTTGGTGACTGTTGATGTCAAAGCATGTACTGCCTGTGGTGAATTTGCTTGAGTGCAGCGAATACTTTACTAGTATGCGCGATTGGTATTATATGCACCTATGTCTTTGACGATTACTTGATGCCTCTTTCATGAAGCTACACAATTAATGTAAAAAAAATGGTTGAACCACGTTTAAACGTTATATAGGCCGCTAGTATGATTGTTAACTTTATATTTATGCATTGAATATACATGTATACTTATTGACCTATTTTAATAGAAGGGTATTAACTTAAAAGTGATGTTAATAAGACCGTATCTGAGCGAAGTCGTTAATAAAGTCGTATCTCAGGTTTTAAAGAGGTCGCAACTGAGAAAGTAATTTTTTCTTTGTCTTAACAGTTTCGAATTTAACTTTATTTCCTATTCACAATGTACAAAAGACATAAATTGGTAATCCAGAATATTGATTTTGTGTCTTCTTTAGTATAGTTTAGCATTTTAGCATTTAACCAACTTTCAAAAGAAATTGAACTAAATTTAGTTCATATCTCGACCTTATTACGACTTTATTAACGACTTCGTTCAGATACGGTCTTATTAACAGAATGTCTGAGATACGTCCGTTTTATTATTATAAGCTTTTATTTAGTTTCTCTTGCCTCTTGGCTCGGTGTCCGATTGAGCTGAAATTTTGCACGCATGAATAACTCCGATGACAATGCAATATTACTTTGCGAGAATTCGATAAAATAATCGATAACCGAAGTTTCGGTAAAGATTTGTGCTCACCTTGACATAAAAGCCTAAGTCCTCAAGAACGCAGGTAACTTCGCTTTGTTTGTGTATACAACGAACGTAGAATTTAGGTTGTTATCGCTGAATGTTGCATACTTTTCTGCGCACTTGATTTTGTTTTACAAATTTTTGGCGATGGAATTTTAGCTAAGCGAAAGTTGGAATTTTATTTTAAAACAGAGCAGAGATCTGCAATGAGGAGTTGTAAACTGAACGCGTCATAGGCAAAGTCACATTAAAATATGATTTTAAGTTAATTAACACTGTTTGACACAATTTTATATGTGCTCTCTGTCAAAAATGCTTCAACTAACTTAGTCACATTTTATTTCGATTATGAATATGCCCCAATATATTCGGATCATGATATAAAAAATGGTGTACTCATACTCAGTCAGGGTTATTTAAACGTAGCGATTCGTATCAGTAATTTGGTTGAGAGTCTTTTTTCACTCTGACACCGCGTTAATGTTGAACGCGAAATATCTGACAACCGAAGATGCTGAAGTGAAGCCACTTTTATCAAACACATACGATATGTTTCCTCGAAAATCTGTATATTCATATGTATGTATTTAACGTTTTGTTGTTGCAAGAACACGTGAACATGTTTATGCACATATATACAAACTCATTTGAATGAGTTGAACAAAGCATGGGGCGCATCCCAAAAGCACAACTGTTGGTGAATTTGATTAGTGATAACTTTTTGGAACGCACAGTTGCAACTTTACGACAAATTAGTGAGCATACAAATTGTCCGCTCCATTAAATCAACGTTGTTATCGATTGGTTGTTGACAGTTGGCTCAACGTATCGCTTCAAAGCACAATTTCTTTCACTCAGCTGATAACTGATTAGCTGAGCTAGCAGTTCCGTTTTGAAACTCACCATCGAAGCAAACTGTAGTGTTGCGTGGAATACACCTCACTTCGAATGCTTTTAATGATACAATACACATACACACAAACTTCATATTTTACTGACCCAGATAACCACTTGAGTTCATTCGCATTTGCCAAACCGTCTAATATATCGATTCGTTATACCAACCAACTTATGTGCGGATCGTATTGACAATATGTAGGTCACTACAATAATATGCTGACAAATAATTATCTATTATGAAATCATGTACTTTTTAGTATGTTAGCATTAATGTAATTATGTATGTGAAGGTAAGAACTTTTTTATAATAGAAATGCATTTCTTTAATAAACGGAATCGATTTTTAACGGCACTCATCAGCTTTCTCTTTAATTATTAAACATTTTTACATGGCGATCCCTCGAGTTTGATCTTAATAAAAGTGCTGATCAAGCGACGCTAAGAAGATCTTACTAGCTGAGATCCTGCCACTTTGCTCGAGGAAGACTCGTTAAAAATTAAATCCTGAAAAAAAGATCAAATATTTCCTTGTATGTGGGTATATGGGTTAAACTATTTTGCATCCTAGAGACGTAAACATAGCGATATGAGCAACTTACATCAGTAATATTTAAGAATTGGCTATTGGTCCTCTAGGAACAGTTACAACCATCAAATGACTGGCAGCAAATACACAAGGAAGCAAATATTGACACGATAACTGGCACTTTATACAGAAAGGAAGCAGAATATTACCTGAAAGAATTTTTCCGTTGACGGCATGACCGCATAACCGGGTGGAATATTGCATGAAAAGAAGATTTTGACTGGCAACATTCTGACTGGGAGCAAGGCTTCGAAAATTGTTATGTATACCTTAAATTTTATAAATCAATTGAGCGGCCTTATGGATGTTTTACCATATCAAAATATTTGTTTTGCTTAGGAATTTATTTTTATTAGAACAATTAGGACTGTGATATAAACTGTAAGATTTAATAATTTAGGTGTAAAGTTTTAATGTTAAAATTATATATTATGTACAATGTGGAATTTTTTTGTCGCAGACGAAGAAGCCTAATTATCGTTAAAGGTTACAATGAACTTATAAAGTGTTATATTTCTTTACAGTCAATTTATTTTTTACTTCTGAGTTAATTTTATTAACCAATAATAAAAGCTTATTTTTAAAAAAGTTTTTTTCTTTAAATTTATTTACTTTTTAGTTAATTTTATTAACCAATTATAAAAGCTTATTTTTAAAAAGTTTTTTTTTAATTTTATTTTTTACTTTTAGTTACTTTTATTAACCAATAATAAAAGCTTATTTTAAAAAGGTCTTTTTTCTTTAATTTTATTTTTGTTCATTTTGTAGGAAAGTTTTACCAGCTGATTCAAAAGGGCAAATTAAATTAAAATAAAATTAATCATTCAGGGATTTTTGTTTAATTTTTTCATAATTATATTAAGAATTCATGAGCTTACACCGGCTTATAATAACTGAATTTCAATTATTATGTTTTCTAAGAGAAACTGGCGGCCACCGTGGTGTGATGGTAGCGTGCTCCGCCTATCACACCGTATGCCCTGGGTTCAAATCCGGGCAAAGCAACATCAAAATTTTAGAAATAAGGTTTTTCAATTAGAAGAAAATTTTTCTAAGCGGGGTCGCCCTCGGCAGTGTTTGGCAAGCGCTCCGGGTGTATTTCTGCCATGAAAAGCTCTCAGTGAAAACTCATCTGCCTTGCAGATGCCGTTCGGAGTCGGCATTAAACATGTAGGTCCGTCCGGCCGATTTGTAGGGAAAATCAAAAGGAGCACGACGCAAATTGGAAGAGAAGCTCGGCCTTAGATCTCTTCGAGTTTATCGCGGCTTACATTTATTTTTTTTATTAGAGAAACTAAAAGAAAGAAATATTTACTGGCATATTGCGATGGAACCATTTCGAAAACCGCCAACGTAATCATCATCAGGCAAATTTATATTTATGTTTTATATTTTTGTCTTACTTTATTTAAAAAAAAGTGAGCATAAATCCCCTGCTAAACTCTTCTGAAAATTGGAATCACCTCAAATCACCTCAAAAAGCAATGTCATTCGAGATGTATGACGATGTTAAGTGGTGAAACCAACCTCTATCATACAACGACAAAATATTGCATACCTTTCCGAGTTTTTCACGCACACACAAAAATTTTCGTTCATATACTGAAAATGCTTCGAAATATATTATTACTAAAATAGTATTCTCATATTTTATCAATAAAAACCAATTCTTCCTATCAAACTTATCTCTTGATTGAAAACAAAATTTAATATTTTAAATAATTTTATTCTAAAACTATAATAGTTCCACGTACAAAAGTACAAAATCTTAAAATTAAGTTGAATGAGTTTTTCTTGATACAAAAAAATTCATATATATCTAATTATATATTTAGTTATTATTATTTTTAAAATTACTTAAAGAATTTAAGAATAATAAATTATTTAAGCTTTTTGGTCCTAAGCGATTCCTTTTGTCAGTCATATATTTCCCGCGAGTGAAAAAACTCTTTCAGATGGAGCACTGCTTGCAGGAATGCACAAAATCATTCTTGCAAATTTTGATAGGCTGGGATATTCTGATGAATAGTGATCCCACCATTTCAATGGCTCAAAATTTTTATCAGGATTTACTTTACACGAGCAGTACCTTTGCAATTCATCTCCCTACACGCTCTCTATCTGAACGGTTCTCTGTACTAATCACACTTGAGAAAAATAAACTGAAATCTAGATCTTGATTTGTGGAACTCATTGAGGTATTCTCGACTGCTAAATCAATCATTGAGTTAACCATATTTCTTTCCAGAATTTTAGAAATGCAAGTAGGTAGGTATACACTGCATGCAAGTTATGGCCCGCTATTAGCCAACCTCTTAAATTTTCTAAGATTTGAAAAGGCTTAGATTATTGTTATATTCGCTAGACTTCGAGGCAAAAATTTGCACTCGCTGATTTTTGTCTTTGCTATGATGATTAAAAGGATACGGTTTCGCTGTTTCATTATTTAAACTAGCAGAAAACATTCTGTATGGCACACTAAAATATAGTGCATTAGTACCTGTTCATTTGATAACAAAAACATGCGTTAACTATATAATGTACATTTGTATTTAAAAACTCTATTATTAATATTAAAAGTGCTTTTATCCCTGGTATATTGGTCATTTAAATATATGCTTATATGAACGAAATTCATTTTATATATGTACGTATACAACGAATTTCAGCTCGCTTCATTTTATTTCATTATAATTTATTTATTTAATAATAATGAGATATAATGCACTGCTAATTTCTCTAAAAAATTGGAATCACCTCAAATGATTCGTCGCAACACCAAAAATGATTCGCTGCTTTGAAAATGCACTACCGCCTTCGAGGTGTTATCTCGATGTTAGTATGGTGTGACAACAAGTAAGGAAGGCTAAGTTCGGGTGTAATCGAACATTACATACTCAGCTGAGAGCTTTGGAGACAAAATAAGGGAAAATTACCATGTCGGAAAATGAACCTAGGGTAACCTGGAATGTGTTTGTATGACATGGGGTATCAAATGGAAGGCATTAAAGAGTATTTAAAAAGGAAGTGGCCATAGTTTTATAGGTGGACGCCATTTCGGGATATCGCCATAACGGTGGACCAGGGGTGACTCCAGCATTTGTTTGTACGATATGGGTACCAAATGAAAGTTGTTAATGAGTATTTTAAAAGGGAGTGGCCCCTAGTTATATATATGAAAGCGTTTTCGAGATATCGACCAAAATGTGGACCAGGGTGACGCAGAACATCATCTGTCGGGTACCGCTAATTTATTTATATATGTATACCGTGAACAGTATCCTGCCGAGATTCCAAGGGCTTTTGATTTCGCCCTGCAGAGCTTTTTCATTTTATTCTAATTAATGTGGAAGGTGTCACACCATTTTCCAAAGTTTTTCCAAAGTTATACTTTGCGTCAATATACCAATCCAGTTACGCGTTTCATCCCTTTTTCATATTTGGTATAGAACTATGGCATTTTTTTATATTTCGTAATTTTCGATATCGAAAAAGTGGGCGTGGTCATAGTCGGATTTCGGGCCATTTTTTATACCAAGATAAAGTGACTTCAGATAAGTACGTGAACTAGGTCAGGTCAGGTTGGGTGGTAGCTTCCTGATGAGAGGAAGCTCACTTGGACAACATGACGGTCCGTTGTGATACACATATAATAAACTAAACTAACGGTGACGTAGATATAACTACTTAGAGAATCGTTGGGTAGCAACGATAAAGTTCCGAATGATCCCGATCTCAACCTTGGATAGCTCCTCGGGAGATCCAAGTGAGTCACGACCAAATACTTTCGCCTAGTTCTGGCAAAAGCTGGGCAGTCAAGCATAAAGTGATTTGGTGATTCCACCTCATCATCCTCCATACAGCTGCAGCAGGATGGAGTTTACATATATTGAGACGTACCGCATGGATACCCATGGGACAGTGCCCTGTCAAAACCCCAATGACCATTGATATGTGAGCCTTAGTGAACCCAATTATTTCAGCAGACCTCCTGCCATCCACTTTCGGCCAGAAAGATCTTGATATCCTACAAGACGTAGTGTCCGCCCAACGTTTGCTGAGCTGACTCGAGGCCCAGCTATGGAAGAGCAATCCACAGGTGGCTAGCGGAATCCCGAAATCCCTACAGCCATCTTCATCCGGTTCAGTTGTACCGATTCGGGCTAAGAGATCCGCTTGACAGTTACCGGAATATCACTATGGCCCGGGACCCAGATAATCTTAATTGTAAAATAATTCGATGCAATCGCAAGTGTGGTCAGGCACTCCCAGACCACCCTCGATCGCACTGTAGTTGAGCTCAAGGCCTTATAGCCGCTTGGCTAACAGAGTAGATGTTAAATTCCCTAACCGTAGTAACACTGGATAGCATTTCATCCACCGCATCCTTAATCTCAGCAACTTCCGCTTGGAATACACAGCAGTGATCCGCCAACTTAAACTTGCGGCTTACATTTAGCTCTTGACAAAAGACCCCCCCCCCACCAACCTTTCCTTCCAAATTCGACCCATCCGTGAACAAGTTAACCGGTCCATGCCCAGATAATTCCTCTTCTCCACTCCTCCCTCGGGGGAATGACTGGGGTGAAGGTTGTATAGGAGCGGCCACCGGCATGCAATAGTCCGTCCTGTCCGGGATAAAGTCGAAACTAGTAAGAAGGCTAGAGTGTCCGAAATCAGAAAGCATATAACCCATATCACGAAGCCTGACCAACGACCGTGCCGCGGCTGCCTTTCCCGCAATATCTACTGGATGTATATTCAGCATGACATTCAGTGCCAAGGTAGGTGTTGTTCTCATAGCGCCACTGATGCCGATAAGCGCCGTCCGTTGCACTGACACTAGCATTTTGGAGGTGCTCGCCGTGTCCAGTGATTTCACCAGACCAGCACCCCATATAGCAGAATCGTTTGACAACCATCTCATAAAGCAGTGTACTACTCCTGGCGAGAGCCCCCATCTCTTTCCGATAGCCCCCCTGCAGCAGTACAAGGCACCGCGGCCTTCCTGCCCTACTTCACATTGGGCTCCAGGAAGCTCTTGTCCAGAACAATTCCCAAATATTTAACCCTGTCAGTAAGTACCAACGGTACAATCGAAGGAGTCTGAAGTCGGGTATCTCTTATATCTCCTTGTAAAAAGAACCAATTCTGTTTTCCGGGTTGACCGCCATCACATGATTCAGCCACCTAGCCACAGTATCAGGTATCCCTGCAGAACATCGCGCAGGGTGCCCAGAAATTTGCCCCTGACTAGGATAGCGAGGTCATCTGCATAGGCAACCACCGACAGCCATTGGCTTCCAGCTCCACAGAAGCTCGTTGACTACCACAACCCAGAGCAGAGGAGATAGGACACCTCCCTGTGGCGTGCCCCTGCACACCTTCCTCCTTATTATGGCTCACCCCACTCCGCTGCGACAATTCTGCCGATAGAAGTTTGCTAATAAATTCACCAGAGCGCTTCGACTCCTAAACCCACCAGAGCTCTTTCGATTGCCGGTAGAACATTGTAAAAGCCCCCTCGATGTCTAGAAGGCACCCAGAGCATATTCTTTATGTTCTAGAGACACACTCTATTTGCTTTACAATCGAATGGAGAGCGTTTCGTCGATCTGCCTTTGCAGTACGCATGCTGTGAAGCGACAGTAACCCCCAAGTATCCTTCTCGTAGTACAGGTCATCAGCCGCTCAAGCGTCTTAAGAAGAACGACGAGAGACTGATTGCCTGAAACTTAGGTGTTACATGAGAGCTGCGGCCTTCGGAATGAAGATGACCCTACCGTGTGCACGACCTAGGGATATAGTTACAGCCTGATGGCAGTTAGTGTAGATGATGGCCAACCAGCGGCAGGAAATCCCTAAAGACCTTGAAGTTGCGCAGGATGATGCCATCCGGACGGTGACTTATAGGGCTTGAACGAATCGTGAACTAAGTTTAGTAAAGATATATCGATTTTTGCTCAAGTTTATCGTGTTAACGGCCGAGCGGAAGGACAGACGGTCGGGCGTGGCTTCATCCGATTTCGCCCATTTTCACAGAAAACAGTTATCGTCATAGAATCTATGCCCCACCAAATTTCACAAGGATTGGTTTAATTTTTGTTCGACTTATGGCATTAAAAGTATTCTAGATAAATTAAATTAAAAAGGGCGGAGCCACGCCCATTTTGAAATTTTCTTTTATTTTTGTATTTTGTTGCACCATATAATTACTGAAGTTGAATGTTGACATAATTTATTTATATACTGTAAATATATTAAATTTTTTGTTATAATTTGACTTAAAAACTTTTTTTTTGTAAAGTGGGCGTGTTCGTCATCCGATTTTGCTAATTTGTACTTACCAAACATACAGGAATAGAGGTAACGCTCCTGCCAAATTTCATCATGATATCTTCAACGACTGCCAAATTACGGCTTGCAAAATCTTTCAATTACCTTCTTTCAAAAGTGGGTGGTGCCATGTCCATTGTCCAAAACTTTACTAATTTTCTATTCTACGTCATAAGGTTCAACCCACCTACCAAGTTTCATCGCTTTAGCCGTCTTTGGTAATGAATTATCGCACTTTTTCCGTTTTTAGAAATTTCGATATCGAAAAAGTGGGACGTGGTTATACTCCGATTTCGTTCATTTTAAATAGCGATCTGAGATGAGTGCCCAGGAACTTACATACCAAGTGTTATTAAGACAGAAGAACGGACAGAAGAACAGACATGGCTAAATGAATTTCTTTTTTCGCCCAGATCATTTTGATATATAGTAGTCTATATCTATCTCGATTAGTTTATGCGATACGGATTACCGTTATGCGAACAAAGTTAATACACTCTGTGAGCTCTGCTCAGCTGAGTATAAAAATAATGCAGAACTGTCGATTGGGAGTGTACCATCTGTTTTTGGAGTGTAGGCAAACCTTGTTAAAAAGTTTTTTCCAATCATACAACTTTTTCAAAAAATTTCTTCATAAGTTTTCTGTAAAATCGAAGTATTTTTCTGGCTTACAATTCATTGCATAAGCCATCTTGAGCTACTTTTAGTACCACAAGTTTGCCACGACTAATTCGTTGCTATATCACCCATCATAATTTAAAGCAATCAAACAAAAAATTTGCTACATCATGCGAATTGTGGTTCGCCATTGAAAACATTTTTTTAAATTGTAGCCCAAACACACAATTCTAAAAAAAAATCCTTTACAATAAAGCAATGACACAAAAAGCTGATGAAAAGCATGGAGGTGGTAGTTTGACGTCATAAGCTAACAAAAAATTTTAATTTTTCATTGCGGATCGAGAAAAAAAAGCAGCAAAAGTAAAAAGTCATAACAGATGTTGCGTTATTTGTTCACCAGCGAAAGTTTTAAAAAACATATTAAACAAAAAAAAAGTCAAAAAAATAGAAAGATTAGCGCAAAAGCTACAAAAAACATGTTTTTTAACCACAAAAATTAATGCTGCGAGTTTTAGGCCAGCAGAGTATAATGGAGCAAGGGCAGAGTGAAATTATAAAAAACGAAAAAGTTTTGTAAATATCTCGAGTTAATGGACGTTAAAATACTTTCTTTACAACGGATGCATATCCAAAACAGCATCAGCTAGAGTGCTATAGATAGGATTTAGAATTGCTGCTTTAATGTGGTCAGAATATATGATATTTAAAGTGTATCTTACGTCCAAAGTTAATAGCGGGACAACTCATATAGATTTGATGTTACCTTTCTTAATGCTGTAAGGCGTCTTCGATTGCATATCGCGTGCATTTTATAGGCCTAAGGTCGCTCTGTTTGATTTTTACCGTACTGATTTGTGAGCAAATGTCCATTTCGTATATTATCCATTATGCTTGTATCAAACTGCGAGTTTAGAATCCCAATCTTTGTCAGTAATAACTTGTATATCCCAGACCCTATAACTCTCTTTTCCTTAAAGCGGCTCTGAACTGTGATTTCCTTTTTGTTTATGCACCTACTTTGACAATGGCTTGCCCCAAGCTCCTGAGCCTACTAGTAGTGTTGTATTGCCTCTTCTGTTTCTTTCGTCTACCAATATACGATCTTTTTCCGCCATTTTATTATTTGCCGTGAAATTATTGTATTTCTGTTTTACACTTACAATGACAGCTCCAATAAAAACCCAGGACTCGTGAAGTTGAGATCTTGAAGTTGATATATGTCAATAGCAGCAATTAGCCCCTCAGTTTGTCGTTTTGAAACGTTCGATCTGGGTATGCTCCTCGCTGTGAATCGTGATATGTCGAACAGATTTTTGCTGAATGGGATCCAAAAAGTGGTCGATGAGTCGAATTTGCGTTCTCGTCATTCCTTGGGTTTCCTCATTAGTATTTCCCATGCTTTGACTCAGAAGATATAGCGCCTACGTTGGATTACTGGATCGCCTAATTCTCGGGCTTGTGTAGCCATAAGTTGACATCACTGCCATCGAAGAGATGCGATGGTCGAAGTGTAGAAAAAAAGCCAGGAAAAGTGGGGATGACAGAGGAGAAGGACGTTGAGTCACAGATGTCATGATAATAAATCGACCACGTTGCAATAGAGAGCCCGCATTACTCCAGGGTTTTAGAAGTGAATTGGAGTTTCGCGGAGCAAATGGAGCACATATCTATAGCACTTCGTACCGTCGTCGGAAAGGAGTTTTTTTACCGGCGATCACGAAACAGCTCCTAGTAAGATTAACAGTAAAAAACGCCGCTTTAAACCCAACGTTGAGATCAAACGCCGCGGGAATAATGCGGTAACGTTAACACGATTTGAAAATCGGAAATGAATTTTCGGCACTGTTTGAAAAGGGCAAGCGAAAAATGTTGCATTAACGATAAAGACACTACCCGAAGGTTTTGTCGACCTGATAATCGATGTTTACATATTCGGCAGCCGATTTGGAGTAGGCGAATACTCAGCTGGAAGTAGCTTCAGCTGGTAATTGGTACTGTGGGAGCAGATTTCCCGCAGGGCTTGCTCCCATTCCGCTCACTTGGATAGGCCCTTCGGGGGTATCATGGTGGCTGTTGTTGATATTCAAATGCGGAATAATTGTTTAACTGGAATGTGGAGTTGGAGGTTTTAGATAGGCCTCCAACCCCACCAAGGTGATGGTGTGTCCATTAGCATCATCAATTGGGGCCAAGAAAGCAGTATTGGGCGTTGGTTAAATTTCGCTTTGACTCATGTACATTGATGCACTCGAACCTTCACAATCGAAGACAGTAAAATTACTGCACCTCACCCTACTATAACGAGGTGCTAATGAGTTGCCTGCGAAGCTATTCAAATACGATGGGGGTGAGTTTGTAAGGACGAGCGCATGCTTGACGGTTATTTATTTATATTATTTATTTATTACGACTCTTAGAGCCTAGATCAACACTTAACAGTATTATTGCATTAATTAACAATATATATTATGTATGAAATTGAACTTAAATTAGTATTTGAATTTGAAACATGAATTTGAGACTTTGGAAACATGTAACACAAATCGTCCATCCGGCATCATAATATTTATTTCATATTCATTGATTTCGGCGGGGTCGCATCATGTAGCACTCTGTTTTCTTAAATAAGTTCATTGATCACAATTCTTAATATTTGCAGGAAATTCGTTGACGCATTCTTAACCCTTTGTAAAAACAGACTATTTCTTTCAGACTGCGTTTTGTAATAAGGTAATTTAAAATCATTTCTCTGCCTCGTATTTCTGTCATGAACCTCGTAGTTAAATTTAATACTTGTTTTTAGATAATCAGGCAAATTTCCGGTTTTTATGTTGTATATAAACTTCATACTGTGGAAAAATATTTGCTGTTTTACGCTCATCCAATTCAAACTTTATAGCATATCTTTAATGGGGGTATCAAAACATTTACCTAATATAGCTTTATTCTGCATTTTTGTAGTTTATCGATTTGCGAATCCTCTAAGATAAAGAAAATAGTAGAACAATATATGAAGTATGGCTCAATTATGGACCTATATACCTTTGCTTTGTTGTATCGAAGTTTTCCTTTGCAAAGTCCACAAAAAACATTTTGTAAACTACTCCAGCTTTCATAGAATCAGCATTCGTAGTTTCATATAAAAGCTCCTCTCAAGCATACACTGAAAGAAAAAGACTGGTAAAATCAACCGAAATACGGGTCAATTCAACCGAAATTTCTGTCAATTTTTATCCATCGCAACAAGATGTTGAATCAACTGTGCACAAATCGTTGATTCGTAATTGACCGTTTTAGTAGTCAACTGAACAAGAAAAAGTTGTTTCGACAGCTTTAGGCCGAACTTCTCTTCCAATTTGCGTCGTGCTCCTTTTTAATTTTTCCTACAAATTGGCGGGACGTGACCTACTTGTTTTATGCCGACTCCGAACGGCATCTGCAAGGCATATGAGTTTTCACTGAGAGCATTTCATGGCAGAAATACACTCGGAGTGCTTGCCGAACACTGCCGAGGGGCAACTCCGCTTAGAAATTTTTATTCTAATTGAAAAAGCTTGTTTCTAAAATTTTTATGTTGTTTTGCCCGAGGTGTGAACCCAGGGTCTTCGGTGTGGTAGGCGGAGCACGCTACCATCACACCACGGCGGCCGCCATATAAATACGTAAATATGTGAATATATAAATATGCATGCTTGCTACATATACATACATATGAATATAGAAATGAAAATAGTAGTCACAAAACTGTTTCTCAATTCTTTCAGTTGCAGCTCAGCTCATTCTCAATTTCTTCTCTCGCATGTAGTTGCCACACTTGATTGTTTCGAACAAAACTTGTAGTATAAATGTTTGACGTAACATTGTAAAAAGAGAACTTGTAAGTTATAGAAAAGTAAAGAATCAAATAGCAGGAAGGTAATTCACCACTGGAGTAACTTTACATGTAATTCGGCAAGTTTAATTTTCGTAACACTTTAAGTTGAAACGATTCCAAAACAACTTAAACTTTTATGTTGTCTGAAACATCAACATTAAAAAAGGATGTTTTTTATAATCTTATTAGATACGTTCGCGTGAGTGAAAATTCATAAAAAACTTGAACAAAATGTTACTAACTTTGGAAAAATCCTGTTCGTTCAAGCAAAACTTTTGCAACGAGAGGGCGCAATTTTGCATTTCGCTAGGGCGAGAAGTTGTAAAATTGTACCCGATAAATAGGTGTCCCGGTATCTCATAATTTTTTGCACAGTAAATTCAAAAAAGGGGTTTGTATTGATAACTGAAAAACTAGTTTTTTGTTGTTTTCCCATTTTGAGTGTTTTTTCGATTTGGTGGTTTTCGTTTTTTGGTGTTTTTTTAACAAGTGGCACCATTTTCATAAGTACAAGTTAGAGAGCGCAGTGAGCGTAAAATGCTCTTTGAAATTTGCTCATGTATTGACAGATGATCGCCGTTGAAATGACCTGTAAGATCAGTTGTGTTAACAGAAAATGCAGTTTGACTGTTTAGGAATCTGTCAATTTTACAAAATATTGTTAACTTAAGAGCGACAATTCCTCTTCTGTTGAAATTACTAAACTAATTAAAGAACTCGGTCCAATTAACCGTAATTCGATCAATTTCACCGAATCTCCATTAAGTCAAGAACAACAGAACCATATTGTTGATTTTACTAGCACCATTTCTTTCAGTGTATTATACTTAAGAATGCAGCACTCGAACAAAAGTTTGAAAGACCCATTTTTGGCTTTATTGGACGGCTACAAATTTGATAAACCTACAATCGACCAAATTTTCACTATGCACCAAATATTAGAAAAAAATCAAGTGAAAAATAATTCACACACCTCACTCCCTAGCCGTTATAATAAGCATTTCACTGGCACATAATTGAACGAGTGTACCGACGTGGTTTATATCGTTTTCGAACAACGCTAGACCTCACCTCATCGGGGTATATACTTGTGAGTTTCGCCCAAATTAAGACACTTTCACTTGGTTTTTCATAAAACGCATTCCAATAATAACGAGTGATGCTTTACTTTTCACTGTTACTTTCACTTAGCTGTTATTTCGTCCCACTGTGCAGTGCTTTAAGATAAAAAACACAGCCATTTAAATTGACAAGCAAGCATCACAACCATGACATCATTACGCATAAAAACATTCACTTCAATAACACTTAGTTCCATCATCAACACTTAATGCCACCTGAGCTCACAAATCTTAGTACTCGTTAGTCTCATACATTTTTTATATTACTACAAAAGCTTATTTATGGCTGAGGAGATGACAGATAAACAATAGAAAAAACCAAAAAAGAAAAAGATCTGAAAAGCAGCCGCAACAGCGCTGATAAGTGCTACAAATGCCCATAAATAAATTCGGATGAACAAAAAAACGAAAAGTTTTAACAAAAATATATCGCTCATTTACTTCAATACTGTCATAACTCAAAAAACACGACTTTTGAGTTAATAATATATAAACGTACCCAATATCATGATCTATGTTGTATAAAAAAATCTTCGTGATCAGTTAAAAATTTAGCACTTGTTATAAAAATGAAAATATGCCTTTATATGCGCAACATGTGGCAATTAAAATCTTTGGATGGCTCTCCTGGAAAATTGTGTTTTTTGAGTTATGACACTATTGAAGTAAATGAGCGATATATATGCAAATTTATTTTATATATAATGTTGAAAAGTGTGATTTATCAGAAAAGAACTAAGTAAAATAAAATAAAAAAAAATAAATTTAAAAATGTTTACACAATAACTTTTTCTTTGATTGGCACAGATGGTCTCGCACATGTCACTAATCACATCTCCCACCGCCACCGCCACGCTTTTCGACCACCTACCACAATCACAATGACACGTCATAACTGGATGAGAAATGAGCTCATCTTTTTTGGTTTTAACTTAAGATAATTGCAAAAAAAAATTATTTTGAAACCACAAAATTTTCCCCGCATAGTGTTGAAATGTTGACTGCCGCTTGCGGCTAATTAAAATTGAATTTATGAATTTGTTAGCCAAATTTTGTCTAGAATGAGGAAATTGGAGCAACCGTAAACTGTCAGTTGGACGTGTTGAATAATATTTTTACGTATTTCTAGTTTATATTTTATTTTTAGTATCTTTTCATTTATTTTGCAAATTGGACTTAAAATTGAAATAATAATTGAAATAATAATTTTTGTTTACTATTTAGAAGACATAAAGAAATATTTGTGAGTTTAAATTACCTTACCAAGGACTTGACTTGCATGCTTCAAAGTTCATTATTAGGGTTCACTTCAGTACACGCACACAGATGACGCAAGTGGATGGGGCTAGACTGGCATCACACTCACATACTTAAGTATGGTCAGCCTATAGGTAAACTGAGTTCATGTGAGAATGTGAAAGTGGAACGACCGCCCTTACATATTTTTTTTTATATTTGAAATCATAAAATTAAAAAGACAAAATTTTGATTTAAAAAAATTCTATTTGTAACTAAGATGTGTCTACATATCAACGTCTTATGTGAATTGCAACACTATTAAAATTTTTCATATGGAAATTTCTTTGCAAAAACAGCGTGAGCTAAGTACTCGTCAGAGGTAACTTAACCAGAAACAGAGTGTGCATCCAAACAAAACGAAACAATTAAGTTAATCGCTTTAGTATAACTCACGGTACAAAATTTAGGCCAGATTATGCATGACGCCGTGACACTTTCCGTCGCAGTCACTCACAGTCACCACTATATAATACGCATGGAGAACCAAAAGGAAATAATGAAAAGGAAAAAAATTACACCTGGACGACTATAACATATACTGGAAAAGCAAAATATAAACTGGCAAACTTCTTTAAAAAATACAACATCGACACAGCGTTCAAAACTTCGAACAATCTAGGGCGAAAACTAAGAACTAACACTAACTCAGAGGATCCGTTTAGGAGCCACGGCGTATACAAGCTTACCTGCGGATGCCAACACAGTTACATAGGACAAACAGGACGGCAAATAAGAACGAGTTTCAGAGAACACATTCGAGATTACAACAAAAAAATATGGCATTCAAACATTATACCAAGTCTACTTTTCCCGAATCACATGTTCGAAAATGAATGTTCCCCAGCAAACATCAATAAAACAGTTAGGGTCCTTCACATACAAGCAAAAGGTCGCGGTCTCAACCTAGTAGAAAACATGGAAATCTACAAACAGAAAACATTCGACGGTTGAATAATAAACGAACAGATAAACACAATTTCTGACACAATATTTAAGCCTTTAAAACATGTTCACAAGAAACAAAGCAATCACACAGGTACAACAGACAAACACACAACAACAAATAAACGCAAAACAATAAACGCACCAAAACAACAAACCCACAAAGGCGGTCAAACGACTAGAATTACTGACTTTTACCTGCCTCAGTGAGCCACACAAATCGATCAGCAAAAACCATGCAACTACGAACTATAAATACAAGACAAACGACAACAACAGATCCACACAGATCAGAACGAAGATCGGCACTGATGATGGCACAACGACGAAACCGGGTTTTCTCGAAACTAAATTTGATAAGGGATGATGGAAAATCGTTTGCAATATACATTATTTAACACATAAATTTCATAAATGCATTTAAGTTTACTGTCACGTGTTTACTTACACGAGAAAAAATTACTTGTTGTATTAACGACAAAGACACTCCCCGAAGGTTTTTGGGAGTGTTAGCGGTGTTGATGGTCCTTTGCCGGATAAAGATCCGGTACATTCAGGTAACACAGCACCATTAAGGTACTATCGCGACCATCTCCGAAACGATTAATATGACCACATTAAACCTTCTAATCTATCCCGCCCCACCCCTAGTTTCTTGAGGAAGTTGGGGTCGCCAGAACCTCGCCTGCTAAATATGTGTATTATACATTCATATTCGTAACAGGATTCCCGTCGCGTAGGTGAGGCTGACAATTGGATTGCGGAAGCTTTGAAGCTATAAAGCTTTGTATTGCGCTTATCAATGCCTTGAAAGAAAAAGGAAGGAAAAAGTTACTCGTTGCGTTATACATAATTTTCGCAGTAGGCCCTAGTAGGCAACGTCAGCCGTGCGCTTAAAAAAAACCTCCAGTTGGAGTACTGAAAGCATAGGAAACTCTAGCATGCTAAACAAGCATAGTTTTGATTCATTTTGTTTTGTTGATTTTTACTTAGGGTGGATAGTTCATGAGTATTGTAACGATTTTCCGTCAATCCTTATCTGATTTGATTTGGTGACAAATCGGTTTTGGTGTTGTTCCCTCTTCAGTGTCATTTTTCGTTCTCCTGAAGATGGAAAAACGCCGAAACTGGTTTGACTCCAAAGCAAATTGGACAAGGGATAACGGAAAATCCTTCCAATATACATCAAATATAGTTTTCTTCCTAGAAGCACAGACTCTCAACAGTTTCTGACAAGAGCTTGATGATAAAAATTCCCAGGAGGGATAATTGGGAACATTCGGATGGTTGCTTTGCTGCTGACACAGTATTTCTATATGCATCGATGGTTCTCAGTCATATAGTAGGGCTGAAAGTGGGGTCTTTTCAAAGGACCGAGAACTCCAACTCTCTTTCAGACTGTCATCATTGTGATCGTTGTACTGTCTTTCAGAAAAAAATATCAGCTATCTTGAAAGCCGTAGTTTGAATAGCAAAATACACTATCGACAAGGAAATATTTATTTTAGCGACAGCCAAGCGACTTTCAAATCATTTGGCTCTCATTGAGTCAATTCTAAACGAACATTACTCTGTTGCATATTTCTTCACGAGATGGGCCAACGGAACCGTGTACATATCACATGGGTCACAGGACACAAGAACATTGAGATTAACTATATTGCAAAAACATATCGCAATACAGGGCACGACAAAGCAAATTCTCTCTGGCATAGAGCGCTTAGGTTTTTTCTTTGCCATATGCAAGCTAATGTTGAAAGAGTACAGCTACAGACAAGCCAATGTTAGATGGCTACAAACACGAAGTTTTCGAACATATAAGCTAACCTGGATAAAGTGTGATCTTATGATATCCCGTTCAAAACCAAATCAGGGATAAAATGTCCACACTTGTATAGAGTACCACATAGATGCTGCCTTCTTGGAAGGTATGCAAAAAGGCTATAAAGGCCATCGTCGTTGCTGTAGGAGTTGTAAAAATGACGAAGAGAAGTAAACGGTAGTTCACCTCTTGTGAAACTCCCCGGCATCAAACTATGAGATAGTTGCCTATGAGCTCCCTCTATGAAGAATCTATGCCATATAGTGCATTACAACATCTTTGTTTGGGTAGCCTTTATGAAATTCCCGAAATGGTTCGAAAAAGATAGGTGCCTTTTTATGGTACTAAATTGGACTTCCTGGCACTTTCCTATGAGTGTCTGCACTGCAGCCACTTCAACCTAACCCAAATTTGCCGCAACTCTTTTATATTGCTTAGTACGTTGTGCGAAACCGAACAATATTTGCTCTGTTTACTGAAACCTGCGAAACATGCACTGAAATGTAGGGAATGGAGCAGATTTTCTGTAAAAAAATCTAATACAAACGATAATTACCTGACAAAAAATCGATATCCCATCAACAAAAAACCGATAACAAATGGATAACAAGCCGATAACTTGTCTTAAAGAATAGGATAGCACATCCCTAACCCGTCGATAAAAATACTATAGCTCGGTTGTTATCGGCAGACTACACTTCGATAACATTCGATTTCATAGCGCCCAGTGCTTTGGTTTCTAATTTTTTCTTTCATCTCCTTTTTTTCTCTTACTCCCCCGCCTTTCCTTTTCTTTCTTCCTAACACTCTCTACTCTCATATTCTGTAGACCTCCTACAATATTATATTCTCACATTTTAGGCTTACATCTACGTTCTTATTACTGCATACATCAACCTCTTCCAGACATTACGCTTACACTCAACTTACGCTAGCATTCAGGAATTCCCCATACCGTCAGCTAAGATTTTCAACACAGCAAGCAATATAAATTGAAAGACAGTCACGCAAAGCGATAGTTTCGAAATTCAGATTTAATGACTACCACCAAAATGGGGCTATTGGATGCAGTGTTGAAAAAGGCAATACAAAAATTTATAGTCTGAGCTAAATAATGTATTAAAACTAAAGAAAAAAACTAAAAAATCATGCCACTATTTCAGAACCACCTACGACTGAACTAATTAAGAATTCGTTTAAAAAGCATTCGTCACAATGTTAAAAGTATCAACGAGGACAGAGCTAGAATTGGTATGGCCCCTAAATGCGACAGTTCTGCGCTATTTCGGAACGAGTGCGATTCGCTGCAGGAAAGGTACTGGATTCGAAAATTAAGTTCTTGCAGTTACACCTCTATATGGTAATCGAAATATCTGGTAGACGTTAGTCTGCCCTAAAATTTGATTCCTTTTCTCTGTCTTTTTCTCCTTTCTTTCACTTTACATTTCTTACTCTTACTTCTCCTCCTCTCACTCACCATCTCGGTTCCTTACTACTGCTTCAACTTCGTTCCCACTTATCTTCTAACTTCCACTATCACTCCCTTTTCTCACAACCAAACTTTCTAATTTAGAAAAATTATAGACATAGGAATGAATTAAAAAAGTGATGCCCCAACACAATTGCTAAGGGATTAGTTTTCTTATCTGTGTATATTAAGCTGGGTCGATTTATTAACCCATATCGCGCCATCGATTTTTCGATAGGTTTTGGGCTCAGGAAAAAAAGTTCCACTAAGCATACCCAAAAAAAAATTTCGAGCCTGCAAAATTTCAGCTTTTTGACTTTTTTTCTTTGATTTTTAAGGTTTTCTTCATAACCTACTTAAAAAATTTTCATTTGATTTTAAAATTTTCATGTATACCTTGTCTGACTCAAAATTGTCCGCTAAAAACTATGGCGATAACAGTTTTAAAAAAAAATATTTTTTTGGGTTTTGAGGAGTGTTTTGGTGAACAAATTTATTTTCGCAATTTTTTTTTAAGGGTTTCTTCAGAAACGTGCAAAAGTGTTGCCGATGAAAACGAATTTGTGTCATAGCTTCTATCCCACTTAAATTATGCGGTAAAAATGTTGGCATTAACAGTTTTTAAAAAAAAATTTTTTTAGGTTTTTGGGACTTGCTTTGGTCGAAATCGATTTTTTTTCATTTTCAAGGTTCCAAATCATTTTTTATGCATACGTTTCCGTTAGACCCACCAATAAGTATATTTAAAAAATTTTTTAAGTAGGTCATGAAGAAAACCTTAAAAATCAAAGAAAAAAAGTCAAAAAACTCAAATTTTGCAGGCTCGGAAATTATTTTCTTGGGCATGCGTAGTGGAGCTTTTTTTCCTGAGTTCAAAACCTATCGAAAAATCGATGGCGCGATATCGGCTAATAAATCGACCCAGCTTAATATACATACATATATAAAAGAAAGTGGTGTTAGTTAAACTATTTATAACTCAAAAACGGATGAATCGATTTTATTGAAAATTAGTGGGAGGGAGCTTAGAACAGGAGATGGACATAGGATACTTTTTATCCCGTCCGAATTGTTTTCGAGATCCGGGATCCCGTCGGGGTCATTTCGGGACTATTTCGAAATCATTTTGGGACTCATGGGGAACAATTCTGTATAGTTTTGCGATCCGTCCGGAATCCCGTCAGGGCTATTTTGGTACTTTTTCCGGACTATATCAGGGTCATTCGAGAATCCTTCCGGGATCCCTCCGGGATAATTTCTGGATGGTTTTCGGGATCCATCTGGTATCCCGTCGGGGTTATTTCGGGACTTTCTCGGTATCCTTCCTGGATCATTTCTGGATCCCGTCAGGGTCATTTAGAGGCTATTTCAGGATCCCTTCCGGAATCATTTCTGGATAGTTTTCGGGGTCCATCCGGGATCCGGTGAGGGTTATTTCGGGACTTTTTCGGCATCATTTTGGGAGTATTCTGGCATCATTTCTGAATGATTTTAGGGATCCGTTCAGGATGATTTTCGTGATCCATCAGGGATCCGGATATGGTCATTCGGAACTTCTTCGGGACTATTTCGGGTTCATTTCGTGACCTTCCGGGATCATTTCTGGATGGTTTTCGGGATCTGTCCGGGATCATGCCGGGGTCATGTCGGGACTTTTCGGGATAATTTAGGGACCTTTCACGGATGGTGCTTGGGATCCATCCGGGCGCCCGTCAGGGTAATTTCGGAACCTTCCCGAGACTATTTTGGGATCACTTTGGGTACCCTTCAGGGATCATTTCTGTGTAGTTCTCTGGATAAGTCTAGAATCGCCTCGTTGTCATGTCGGGACTTTTTGGGCCTTTTTTTTAATATATTACAAAAATAAAATATATCAGACACACAATTTTCTTTCAAACAAATAACTTGATAAGCAGATTAACGTGAATATCTCATATATTTTATTTTCCTCTTGATGAAAAGGCAGCTCGTATTTTATATAATGAATTATATAACTCGCTTGATGTTAATGAAATCAGGCATATGTACAAGTAATCCACTTAAAAGCACACTTACCAATGACATTGATGTTAATCCCTTGCGAATTGTATAAGTACTAACTTAATTATTATAGTTATTCAATTATCACATTTTCAATGCGCTACTTAATAATATTAAATGCCGTAATCGTGCAATTATTTGCATGGCCGAACACTCAATTAACTAAATGGAAAATATTTACAAAATTCTTAAATTTTTGATGCTTAATAGCCGCTCACCTGTGCTCATGTATTATACAAAAAATTTAAATCACCTGCGAATACTTCTGCCCTCACAATAATTTGTAATGCTATAATTAAAATTATTTTAAAAGAGTTTAAGTAAGCGGAATGAAGTAGGAATTATATATTTCAGATAGGAAATTTGCTTTTGAAATTTGTAACGTTCTATTTTGTAGAAGATAAAGGGTATATGAAATTTAATATAACCACTTGCATATGAAAGAAAACAACGATACTTCATATGGGATCTCTCTGTTGTTATTACCAGCCCATAAACGCGAGAGTGTACAGCGTCGGGCATTATGTTATGATTCGGGCGCCGCAGAGGGAAGAAAATTCAGAAATTGTGCGCCTCATACGTAAAACATGCTCAAACTCGAGTTTCTAGTTAAAAATTTATGTTTTCTTTCTCAACAAAAAAGAACAGGCAACTTTTGTTTTAAAAGATCTTTTCTGAACAAATTTTCGCTTCCTTTTCCGTTCTTGTCCTTTCGTCAAAGTGGGCGGGCGTGCCGCTCACCATCAAAACATTTTCGGGCGTGACTTGGTTGAGTCGAAAATTAAAATGGAACTAAAAAGTGGCACTTTAAACTCCATTCTGGCGAATTGGTGGAGTTGAGACGTGCAATGCTTCCCTAAACTGGATTAAGGTAGAGTTTTTGCACTCCCAACAGGAAGTGTTGTAAATTGAAATGGTGTGACACCATATAACCGTGAAACAAAGATTGAAGTAACGCGAACTAACGGAACAAATAGAATGGAACGCAACGGGACACGAAAAACACATGGCAACACGCCACATATTGAAACTAAAACATATTGTTCCGAATTTACTGCAATTCGGCTTATTTGTAACCTTCTACAAACGTTCGTATCACTAACTGTTAAATAAAACACTCCAATATTCTGTACTACAAAATGGTCTTTATTATACTGCTTTGAATAACTGCACAATAAAACTTCACTTTGCAACTGATAGCGTGTTAAAACAAACTGATTCGTACCTCTACTGTTGCTGCCTTTTATACTGTCTGATTTCCTCGTTGCATATTTCTAGGCTTTTCTATTTCCAGAACTTATTAGTTAGTTATCAGCTATACAATTACTCAGCTGTAACTACAGGTGCATGATTTTATAGCTTCTCTCAAACCACATGCGCATGTATGTGTGAGCGACACTTGCACAACCATTGCATACTTTCGGGAGTATCTCAGATTTATGCATGTGGCTGTGCGTTGCTTCTCCGCTGCGTGTAGCATATGTGTAGACATAATGATTGAATTATTGATGTGCATACAAGTCACTGCTTAGCATCGGCTTAGAGATGATAGTATCCCTTAGTGCTGCTAATATTTATTACAATATGTACATATAGACATTAAAATAAGGGAGAATTCTCGTAATTTAGTAAATTGAAACTATATTTATCAAGCGCACTGAACAAATTGACGTTGGCGTTTAGCTTTCGAGCTGGCCAAATAATTCGAATCTTATTCGATCTTTATTCGGCATTATTTTACACGCGTGAAATAACTTAAATATAAAAAAAAATTATCTCTTTTTATGCATGACGCGCTATATTTCTTTTCACTTTTATGCTGGTTATTCTTTAAAAGAATTGAATGTAATTTGGACTGTATCACCTTTGTGAATTTTATTATAAAAAGAATACTTCAAGTCTCTGTATGTTTGTATATTCCCAATTACACAGTGCAAAAAAGTTAGAAGTTTTTCTTAAGTGGCGTACGAATGGTACTTTTCGTAAAGCGGAATTCGTACACATCAATTTCGCTGAACATTCTTATAATGCAGCCTGGCCAAATCTAAAATATTAGTGTTCAGGGAATGTAGCAGTGTCCTCCTTTTCGTTCGGTCTTATGGTAGCGAGTTTATTGAGATTGTAAATGAGTACAACTATCTGGGAGTTCTCTTGAATTACAAACTATCTTTTACAAAGCACTCGAGGCAAAACTAGCTGAGGTTAAAACAGCGATAAATGCTACCTTGTCAAAATACTTAAATAGCTCTCGCATTTGTACCTCAAATAAGATGAACATTTTCGAGGCCGCATGTAGGTCCATTATGTTTTATGGTGCGCAAGTCTGGGGTGTTTGATAAGTTTGAATGTGTAGAGAAACTTCTTCGCTCCTTTTTAAAAAGTTAATTTTTTACCAGCTAATACGCAAAACTATATGTTACACCTTGAATCAGGTTTATCGTCGCTATTCAGTACACCTTTCGCATTCACATGCTTTATATTGCGCGCTGTTTAAGTTTGCAGCAAATATATTGCCCCGAGTTGTAGCAGAGGAGACAGTGAGACAGGGGTAGTACTGGGTCAAAAAGTGGAGAAACGTTTATAAAAGTGTCGACATGGTGCCTCTGTCTGACTTTTCTTCCGCTCGCTTAATATTAGCATAGCAATTTTACTAGAGAAATTATTCAAAAGGAGTTTGCAGACTATGCCGATAGTTCTTTTCAGTCGTCACATGATCTTTACTCCGACTTGCTCCCTATGTACTCTACCTATTTTAACGATGAGTATTCTGCGTACGCCATAAGTCTGATTTTCCGAGCAAGGGGTGGCTTGCTAAATCTTAACGCTCGATGTTTTAAAAATGTTTTTTCCAAAAGCCATTCTATGTGAAATTTATGTGTAGCTGAAGAAGGTGCCACTTCATTGGGATATGTCCTATATATAAAGACAGACGGTTTAATTGTTTTGGTGAGACAGTTTTAGATCTGCAGAAGGTGGCGAATATTCTTAAGGATTATAACTATAACACACTCTTTGTTTATATAAGAAAGCGCCTTAAGTGTAGGGAACTTTAGTTTAGTTATAAGTGATATTAAGACACACAAAATTTATTTTTATTGTCTGGGATCTTTCTTTTTTTATATATTTATAGTTTTTAATTCATTTTGCTTTACTTTTGTAATTACTAGTTGAAAGAAAATAGTATCGATACTACACAAGCTGGACTAAAAGTTTGTTCAGAAAAATTATCTGTGCGATGGATGCCACCTTCCAGAAAATACTATGGTTACTTTGTAGCAAACCTCCTGTTGTACAGTGTATTTACTTCATATTTTTTACTTGCCTTATTTATGCAACAAATTCTTAAAAGCGACTTAATTCGCTTTCAAGATAAACTACCCCTATCCGCACGAGATTTGTTTAATTGAAAAAGTAAACAAAATTTTATTGCCGAATATATGTAAATATATTTTTCGTGGTACTTTTATGTATTTATGTAGTGTAAGTAGTAAAATTTTATATGTTTAACATTATTTTTAATGAGCAAATATTAGACCTTGTACGATTAAAAATATGTATAACCAAACATTAAATGCAGCAAGAAGTACTCAAATCAACATTTTTTAATACTGTAACGAATTCTGCGAAATTCCGCTTATTTGAAACATTCTGCTAATGTTCGAATCGCTAAACTGTTGAATAAATCACTCTAGTGTTCAGTTTTGCAAACTGGTCTTTATTTAGATTACTTTGGTAGTAGTACTTCACAATTATACTTCAAAACCAATAGCATGTTTTAATCAAAACTGATTCACTATTATTCAGCTTGCGTTGCTTTTATACTCTTGGTTTCCTCGTTTATCCATTTCTCCTAAGGCCTAGTAATTTCGCGAACAGTTGTAGCTCATACGTGGTTAGTTACCAGCTATATACATGTATATCTGTAGTCCACGCTTCTCCCATAGCCATATGCGTGTATATGTGTGTGTAACTACTTCGGCTGATGACTACATACATTAGATACATAATACTGGCTGCTCTATTGTTCTTGTGCATTTATTTAGTAGCAGCATAGTGATGCTAATATTCGTCACGATGCTATCTGTCGCCCGCTACTTTGCGTGCGTACTTTGAAATAAGGAATCTTTACTTTAGTTTTGGGTTGCCTAAAACCACTTTTATATTCAACACTGCAAACTACAAAGAAATTTTCGAACCTAGCAACCGGTGATCACGGTAAACTTCTCACACGTAGGAACTCTGCCTGGGAGTATGGTTTGTGTCTGTTATAAAGACTCCACAACTTATTAAAACTTTTGCTTCTCTGACAATATTTCGAAGCTTTGTCCATTCAAGACTTCTAACACTGCGTAAACCACCTCACTCCCTTTAAACTTTTTCTGAAGTTCTATAAATTGTGCTGTGCGGCCACCGTGGCCACCGTGTGTGATGGTAGCGTGCTCCGCCTACACACCGTAAATGCCCTGGGTTCACACCCCGGGCAAAGCACATCAAAATTTAGGAAATAAGTTGTTTTCAATAGAAGAAAATTTTTTTAAGCGGGGTCGCCCTCGCAGTTTGGCAAGGGTGTATTTCTGCCATGAAACGCTCTCAGTGACAAATCGTCTGCCTTGACAGATGCCGTTCGGAGTCGCATAAAACATATAGGTCCCGGTCGGCCAATTTGTAGAAAATCAAGAGGAGCACGACGCAAATTGGAAGAGATAGCTCGGCCTTAGATCTCTTCGGAGGTTATGCGCCCCTTACATTTTGATATATAAGTTGTGCTAGCTAGGATCTATAATATCTGGTCTATGTTTTTATCATCAAAATATAATCCACGTCGATGGAGAAATTGACCTAAAATATTTTTATCTGATTGATCGCGTTCATTGTATGGAGAGATACTATCTATACAGCTCCGAGCTCACAAAGTGATCAGAATATCTTCTATGATATATTAGAATATATACACCCGCTAGTATTTCACGTTATACTAATTGCGCACAGGAATGACCAAAATCGATCTTATCTGAACGATCGGTCTGTATGGGTAGATCAGATGCTTATAGGGTCCGATCCTACCGGATCGACCAAGTATCTAATATAATACAAAAATACATCCGTTGCTGGCACCAATCTTCATTGCAGATATTCAAAAATATCGAAGGACTAGTTGCGTTCAACTAGGCATACGGACGCACGACGGAACGGACAGACGACATGGCATAATCAACTCAGCTGCGTCGCCCTGCATCAATTCCGGCTCTATACGCTAATGTGAATCGCGCTTCTACCTTCTATATCTTCTCAACGTTGTACAAACATCGACCTGAAGTTTAATATACCATTTCATGTTCATGAAAGTTATAATAACCGGGAGAGTCACATTGTTTTGGCTTTCAAGACCCTAGAGATATAGGAGTCCAAAATGTATCCCAAGATTTAAGTAAGACCTCAATCCTAATCAGAGATTTCTGATTGATGCGAGTACAAACATATAGACATAAAAAAAATTTTTAATTGTTCTGCTTGAATGCAGGGGGCCCAATATGGACCTCTCCTATCAATTTTCTGAAATATGTTCAATGTACAGACATCGCCCTGTTATAATTTTATAATTTTTGTATATCACTTAAGATTAAATATAAAAGTTATTTCGAATAAATAAAACAAAAGAAATAAATTTTTTTTTATAAAAATGATTTCGCGAATGATTTTAAACCTACGTTAATATTACAAACTATTTCCGCAATGAGTGCCAACAGCCCAAAACTAAAATACAAATACAATGTGTTTTTTCTTTCAGAGTCTTTAACCGCGGTGACGGACATCAAGCCTCCACAAAGACCAAACCATTTGGAATTAGTACCGCAGACCAGTTCAAATATGCGTAAATCGCCAAGTTTGATGGTAAGTAGCAAATTAGTTATTTTTAAAGTTTTAATGGTCGTTAGTATATATGTATCTCTACTAGGGAGAGCCCCAACGTTGTACCTGTCGATGGTTTTCGCGATTTTGAATCGAATTTTGGGTACATAGCCGTATAGCTTACTTGCGTCTTCATACTACCAGTTAACTGGCGCCAGTTGGTGAGCAATAAAGAAGACCAAAGTTTTCGCCAAGTCATTTGCCACATAATAAATCCCCCCACCCTAACCTAATTATCTACCCAGTCAGCAAGCGCGATTCTCCGTAGAATTTCTTTGGCGACTAATCGTCGCTGTTAATTAATCTTCGTTTCTAGTTTAAAAAATTCACTTACAGTTTCGATTTTATATTTCTTAAGTAGAAAGCGATGGTTAAGTCGCTAATTCGATGATCCTTTAGTTAGTGACAGCTTATACTTCATCTTCTTCCGCTTCACCGCAAGAGCGAACCTTTACCCCCAGCAGTATATGCCAGAATTTACACGCTGCTTTAATGATAGTACCATCGCTGTAAAAATCTGCTGCTGGAGCTATCTCCTTCAACATCAGGATAAAGAAAGCTCATTTTAAATATAATTATTTTTTCATAGTTGTCGGAAATAACGAATCCCATAAAGCTTCCTGCTACTTCCCACAGCTTTCGGGATTGCATTTCTTGAGAAATATATGTATGTACGTGCCTTGCATACTTGAAATCTAACCATATCTTGCATACGGGTTGATGAATGTTCTTTATCAACTTTTCGCATCCATAATCGAACAACTCGGCTGTTTCTTTGTCACCCACCAAATTATTGGCAATTACTCTTATCAAGTTTAAAGTTACCCGTTCTTGCATTGCTAGGTCATATATTTCTGTCTTTTTAACCAGGCGTGACACTCTCCTCCTTTGGTAATGTTAACGCAACCCTATCATACTCAGTACATCATTAACTCGACGATTGCTCTCACTGAGCAGCTTGGAAAGCGTGAGTAGTTTCTCAACGCCAAGAAGTGTATGAGGCTCCCTCTGAAAAAATTTCAATATGCCTTTCCTCAGGAGTAACAAAGTTTTTTCCTTTATCCTTAACTGACACAAATAATCAAGTCTTATTATGTTCATGTCCCCACTCAAGCTCCCGCACCTCGTGATAAAGCCGTTATGCATTACAGCAAATGTTTAGTCGTCACTTCTTCGAACGTTTTTTCAATCGTGTTATAAATTGATATGCCACTTTGCTTACAGAAGTACGCGCTTGTTTGAAACAATATCTCTGTATACAAAAGAGGGCTATGAAAACTTCAGTTCTGTGGAACAGTAGGACAGGAGCCATCTTTTTTCTCACATGCTGCAGTCATTGCTCTGTTCTTTATACGTTGTCTATACGTAATGCTTGCAGCATGCCCAGTCTCTTCGCCACTACTACAACTGCAATGACATCTGCACAGCTGCTAGAGTGTATGTCTCCTGTCGCATGATGTTGTTGCTGGATTAACGATAAAGACACTCGCCGAAGGTTTTGAGAAGTGTTGTCGATGGTTATGGTAATTTTCCGGATATAGATCTGGTATGTTCCGATAACAAGCTCCATTAAGGTAGCCGACCATTTCGGGAAACTATTAATATAATCAATCCATCATCAAACCATCTCTGTTATCCCGCCCCCAACTTCCTGTTCCATGACGAACTTGGGGTCGTCAGAGGGTTATGGAAGCTCCGAAGCTGTAAAGCTTTCCTCTGCGCTAAGAAAAAAACCTTCAATCCCTCTTCTGCCACATCGTATTCCATTGTGATAGCTTCGAAAGGGATCCATGATAGGTCCACCGGTGCTGTTGTGCTTTGCTTCTTCCTCATCCATATCCAAAAGGGACAACGTCTATCATTAAATAGCTGCCACTTTTTCTACGCGAGTAAACTGGTGTGCACTGCACAGAGCTCCCTAACAATGGCTCGATTGCGTCTTACTGTAGATCTCGATTTACGCAATGCAAGCTAATAATGATTGTCTAGGCATCTTACTTGGTTTCAGCAAAATGATCATTACTTCACGTTTTTATGAGCAAAGGAAACGCGCTTTCTTTGCTTTTTACTTCGCGAAAATTCCATACACTCGAGACCCTTATTTTGATCATTCCTGAAGCTTGTGTGAAATGAAGAATATTCCTGTATCTAGAAATCTAGGAAGACTTTTTATACCTTTTATGAAAATTAAATGGTATATTAATTTTGTCTGGAACCTTGAATGTGTAAGTCTTTAAAGAAGAAAAGTGATTTTTCCCAAAAAATACACCGAAATGATCAGGATGATGAGCTGAATTGATTTGGGCATGTTCGTCTGTCGGTCTGACTGTCCTTTTGTTTGCTTGAACGTAAACTCGTCCCTCAATTTTTGAGATAATCTTGCTGAAATTTGGTGAGCTGATAAATTTTGGTGTCCGACTGATCATTTGTCGGAACCGCCCCGACACCGCTATCCCTCATATAAACTACTTCTTGAAAAAAAGGTATTTGTCATTTATTCCTAGAAAATTGAAGTTTCACAAGATGCTTACAAATACTGCTTACGTTTTTGCCTCCAAAAAGCATTAAAATCGGTCATATATATATTATATATACGATATAAAGATTTTTCAGATAAAAGGTTAAACGTAGCTCCTTCCTCATTTTAACAGCAAGAAGCTTGAAATTGCGCAGGATGGTTACATATATGGCATACATTGTTGTCTGGAAAAATCGGTCGTCTATGTAACTGGCTGTTCAGACTTTATGAATTTTTGAAATTTTAACACAATATCGTTCAGCTTCATTCATGAAAGTATGTTGCCTTCGGCATAGCCAATGATAGTTCCGTCCTTACTTGTGAGCTTACAACTGCACCATTCTATAAATCGCTGACCAACTCTTTCGATAAATAAAGATTTCTGTACACGTCATTAAGAATTTTTGTTTATTTTGCTTTCTTATATTTATGTAATTTTAACTTAAAAACACTTTGGTTTTGCACCGCACTTTTATACCCTCCTCAATCTACTAAAAGTTAATTGCATTCATCATAAATGAGAATTTTTGTTTAAATATTTACTTTAAGAAGCAGACGGCGCCAAAATAAGAACGTATTTTTATAAAAACATAAAAAAAGAAAAGCGAAGTATTTTAGTAGACATATGTATGTTGTATTAGCTTATGCGCTCATCATTCACACGTGTGTAAGTTTTGGCGTAGCGGAATGATGAATTGCAAACATTGCAAAATAATTTCGATTATTATACGAGCTGTTGAAACTTTTATGATGTATTCGGCCGCAAAATTGCAATTCGCTTTGGAATTTTCATTTAACGCTACTTTCTTTTGGCCAAATTGCTCATTCCACCACTTCTACTAAATTTTTATACCAAATGCCACGGTGAAAATAAAGGTTAAACGCAATAAGTTCATAAACTCAAAGTTACGTATACGCAGTGGCGGCTCGCTTTTATTGAATGTAAAACGCACCACTGCAGTGTAAATATGTACTGTGTGTATGTGTGTGTACATATTTCAAGCTTGTAATAATAATTATAACTTTTTTTGTTTTTGTTATTTGTTTTATGCAAGCGCATTATTTTACTTCCATCTTTTCTAAATACAGAAACGCAATAAACAGATAATTAAAAACGTTCATAAAATCGAAATGTTTTCCTTGATTGTTCTTGATAATTTTACATACATGTATACATATATGCTCAGATTACGGTTTGGTGCATACTTATCTAATTTTTGTATTGCTCTGTGCATTACAAATATTTTTATTTATTTATTTATTTAAATCTAACAACCGTGTTGATATTTTATTATATTACTAGAAGACCCGGCAGACATTGTCCTGCCCTAAATTGGCTGCATACAATTTAATAAGCTTTTCCGTCTGACTCTGCCCTCCCCCCTCTTCACTTTTCCTTATCCTTTTATTCACTCATCCCTCCGAATTTTTTGCTTCATCTAACTCCATCTTCGTCTCATTCTATTTCTTTCTCTTTCTCAATCTCCTTCTCTCTTTTTTCTTCTCTAATTTTCTTCTCATTCTTCTGCATCTCTTATTGCCTGTCCCAGAAGGTGGTATGTATTTTATTCCAGTCCCAGTCCCATTCCCACTCCGAGTCTCAGTCCCAGCCCGTCTCTGGATAATATATTACTCTGTACTAAAGCGCTCATCAACAGCTTTCATTTGATATCAATATTCTATAAACACATTCTAGGGGTACCACGGGCCCACTTCTTGGCCTATATCTCGAGACCGTAGTCACCCAGGGGTATGAAAATTACCCTCTACTAAAGCACTCATCAACAGCTTTCATTTGATATCAATATTCTATAAACACATTCTAGGGGTACCCGGGTCCACTTTTTGGCCTATATCTCGAGACCCTAGTCACCCAGTCACCTATCCTATATTCAAGTTAGATCAAACTACACACGGGGTGCAAAACAAATTCAAAATCGGTTCAGTAGTAAGGAGTCCATTGGCCTCAATTGTGTGACATGCGTTTTTTAAACGGTTTTATTTAGCTTGAGTGACAGGCCGCATGGCCGCATGCACGGCTGCACGGCCGTTGTGAACGAATCTTGTAATTGAAATTTAAGTAACTTCCCGATAAGCTACAAGCATGAAACTTTGGAATATAGTTCAGAACCCGATGACAATGCAATAATAAGAAAAAAAATCGCCGCTAGGTGGCGCATGGATCGAGATATTCACAAAAATCGTATTTGTGGCCGATTTGGCTCATATTTGGAACACATAATACATACAAGAATAGAAGCGACCTATGAAAAAAAATCGCCGCTAGGTGGGCGCATGGATCGAGATATTCGCAAAAATCGTATTTGTGGACCGATTTGGCTCATATTTGGAACACTAATACATACAAGATAGAAAGCGACCTATGAAAAAAATCGCCGCTAGGTGGCGCAAGATCGAGATATTCACAAAAATCGTATTTGTGGTCCGATTTGGCCATATTTGGAACAAATATTGCATACAGTCCGGTAGAAGTGACATCAAAATATTTTGGAGTTGGAGGAGGGACAAGCATACGTGGCGCAGAGTCGAGTAAAGTCTTTGGAAGGATTATGTATTGAGGACTTAGGTTGTAACAAATTGTCAGGAAAGAGTCCTTGTAATAATGAGTCACTAAATGAACTAAATAGAATAAGAAATAATAGGCAATTAAATAAAGACTAAAAACTTGAAAATAAAATAATTAAAAAAAATTTTTTAAGTTAAACGGTTTTATTGAAAACAATACTTACATGAAGTAATAATAATACGAAAAGCTAGAAAATAATTAGGTAGGTCCTAGGTACTAGTCATCACACTCCTTATCAATCTATGGCGTTGATCAGACAATTAAATAAAAGCGTTGGACGCGTCATATTTCTACTGATAGTCATAAGTAAAACTAACTGAACCTTAATCAGTCACATTTTAGAAATTTCACGCGCCCAACGCTTTTATTTAATTGTCTGATCAACGCCATAGATTGATAAGGAGTGTGATGACTAGTACCTAGGACCTACCTAATTATTTTCTAGCTTTTCGTATTATTATTACTTCATGTAAGTACTGTTTTCAATAAAACCGTTAACTTAAAAAATTTTTTTAAATTATTTATTCTATATTAAGATATATTATCATAGAGACATCTAAAAAAATAAATGCAAGGCGCGATAACCTCCGAAGAGATTTTAGACCGAACTTCTCTTTCAATTGGCGGGACGGGACCTAAATGTTTTATGCCGACTCCGAACGGCATCTGCAAAGCAAATGAGTTTTCACTGAGAAGCTGTCCATGGCAGAAATACACTCGGAGTGTTTTTCTAAATTTTCGATGTTACTTCGACCGGGAGTTGAACCCACGATCTTCGGTGTGGTAGGCGGCCGCCAAGAGACTTCTAGCGAATCTAAGAATAATAGTTCATTGAGCGAGGAAGGCTAGAATCCTTTCAAAGGAGTTTTCTGGGAAACCGAAAAGTGATAAATTTTGTGGTCACAAGGAATAATCGCTCAAGCGGTCCTATCCTTTTACAGGGACCTAGGCGATTATTGCTAACGACCACAGAATTAGGCACGTTTTCATTCTACTACTACAGTCAAGTTTCTAGAATTCCTCATAAAGAAAACTAAAGCTCCCCATAATTTCATCTATGCTTCACGAATGTTCATAACACCTTTCGTCAATCTATATGCTTTGTACAAGAAAGAAATAAAGCACAAATGTTCCCAGCTCAAGTCGCTTGAAGCATCTGGATACTTAATTAATACCCAAAACCAATTATTAAATGGGTGTGTGTTCCCTTCATCACATTCACTACAAGGCCGCATGTTTGCTTCCTGAGAAACACTCGGTCTTAAATTCGTGTCTCCTTTTGTTGGTCCTCATGGACCGGCCAGTTCAACCTTCTCCTTTTTAATGAGATATACATATTAAGGGAAAGAGAAAGTGGTACAGAATTAGTTTCTAAGCTACTTTTGGCTCGAGTTGCTATATTTCTTTTGAAATTAAGAGCAGTACTAAAAAAGCAAAGCTTTTCTCTTTTTTTATACATTTCTGGAAAAATGAAAAAGTAATATTAAGTTTGTTCAGATTCTCGAAAACTGAAATAGAAGAGCTAAAACCACGAATAAATATATCGAAATCATCAGGTTGATGAGCTCAGCCTGATTTATTCCATGTTCGTCTTTTGGTTTGGACGCAAAACTAGTCCCTAAATTTATGAGAAATTTTTATGAACAAATGCGTGAACAGAGTAAGTTCGGAACCCAGCAACGAAGGAATAAAAGGACTGAATGAAATGCATCTGGATAATTCCATATGCAGGTATCGCAACGACATATTGATATCATGCATATAGTAAGTCATTATCTATACATACGAATATCTTACTTCACGCAGTATTATAGGACATGACATATAATCTATGCAATTAGCTTCAACCATAATTCTGAATATACGCTTCCTCCCCAACATTGAATGTTGTGGCATGCTCATAGTAATGCTAGATATTCATATGCGATGTGGTGAGCTGTTCGTACCTCAATTAGCTGTATAGATCGGGATACATGAAACCCTACAATATGCGTTATTGAAAACTATAATTGAAATATAAATTTAGTAATTTGATAATCAATTTATACGAGATATTGTGGGAATACATTTTATAATGTATACAGTTATGGCAGGCAAGAAGCATTCTCAAACAAACCCGCTAGACGCCATCTAGTTTGGTTTACTCAAACGATAATGATTGCGCTTGGCCATAACAGCTCTCTTCGACTTAATATTTTTGTTCCCTTGTTTCATACACCATGCGATCGAGGTGATGCTGAACAGCACTCTGCTATCACACAGATGACGATAGGGATGTTGAAAGTCGCACTCCCCCTCCCCTACCCCCCAAACCCCAACGCATACGCAGACTCGGATTGGTGGGCTAAAGCCTGTAGAGCAAATTGCTGCTATTGTCTTAGTGCCATGTACTTAAACGCAAATACTAGTGCCAGTTGTGCTACCGCCGTATAGTTGTAGTTGAAGATAGCAAGACAGCTTGCATCGTCCTGGCCGACCCCCCCTATTGGTCTCTGTGAGATATGATCGATTCACGTTTACGATGGCTCCGTTGGACCAAAGGACTATTCAGTATACCTAAGTTACGCTATTGCCCCGACTCATACAACATCGGGCATCATAGAAATCAAT
>JARSSU010025602.1:0-13695 GCA_029619165.1 Eurosta solidaginis
TCTGAACCATTTGCTCTTGCTCTCTGCAACATATCATTTACTTATCTGACTAGTTTCTTGTCTTTCCTTGGCGTCGTTATCTTGGCAGGCCCCACCCCGTGGGCCGGGCCACCGCCTTCCGTGGTGGGCCGCCGTGGCTGTGATGGTAGCTATAGCGTGTGGTGCTCCGGCGTTTCTCATCACACCCGGTATATTATTATGTGCCATTCTGGCTGCGGGTTCTTTCAACTCCCGGACAAAAGCACATCTAAAAATTTTAGAAATAAGGATTTCCGTCAATAGAGAAATATTCTAAGCGGGGTCGCCCCCCTCGGACTAGGTGGTATGGCATAAGGACTCCGATTGTATTTCTTGCCTAATTTGAAAAAGCTCCTCAAGTTGGGGAAAAACTAATCTGCCTCCTTGCACGATGCCGTTCGGAGTCGGCGCATGGCAAAATAAAAAAACTATTGTAGGGTTCCCGTCCCGGTACCAATTTCTAATTTGTACGGGAAAAAAATCACAGAAGGAGCACGCCGCCAAAATTGGAAGAGAAAAAAAGAACAAGAGAACGAAGGAGAAAGCTCGGCCATTAGCATTCTCGGAGGTTGGTTTTTATCGCGACTTCTGACATGTATTTTTTTTTTTTTTATATCATTACTGGACAGCTTGAATCTTCTCTGACATAATTTATTATCTAATGTAAAGTATTTAACTTTTTTTTTTTAAAATTGCATCTTTACTTTCTTAGCATTTTTTTTTGTCAAAGGGGGCGTGGTGGCCGTGGTGTTCATCCTCGATTTGTTTGCTCATTTTATTAGGCATAAATCTAGTACTGTAATTAGTAGAGCAAGGTTCCTGCCACACCAAATTTTCATTCATTTTTATGATCAACACGACCCTGCAAAATTACAGCTTTTCTTTCCTTAGCACAATCAGTATACAGCAACAACGTCAAGAAGCAACGTCTTTCTTTGCCAAATTTCATTATGCATATCAACAAACGACCTGCCAAAATTTTACAACAGCTTGCAAAACTTCTGAATTACCTTTCTTTTAAAAAGTGGGCGGTGCCACACCCATTGTCCAAAAATTTATTAGTTTTCTATTCTGCGTCATAAGTCCAACTCACCTACCAAGTTTCACGCTTTATCCGTCTTTTTTAATGAATTATCGCAATTTTTCCATTTTTCGAAATTTTTCGATATCGAAAAAGAGGGCGTGGTTATAGATCGATATCGTTCATTTTAAATAGCGATCTGAGATGAGTGCCCAGCAAACCTACACACCAAATTTCATCAAGATGACCTCAAAATTACTCAAGTTATCGTGTTAACGGGCAGCCGGACGGACGGACGGACATGGCTAAATCAATTTTTTTTGCGATACTGACGATTTTGATATATGTAAGTCTATATCTATCTCGATGCCTTTATACCTGTACAACCAACCGTTGTCCAATCAAAGTTACTATAATCTGTGAGCTCTGCTCAACTGAGTATTAAAATATTAAGGATTACCTTAATATAAATGGACCAAAAAATAGAAGGCAATTTCTCCTTTAATACAGACATACTCTTGTTTTATTTTGACTAAAAAACTTTAACAATTGCTCTTGTAAAAGAATTTAGTGATTTAAAACTATAAAGGAACTTAAAACTGTAAATATTTTTGTACATACATATGTATATGAAAAATTTTGTTATTTTATGCAGAACAGAATTTTTAATCGGTAAAAAAAAGTCTACGCGACAAAAAGAAATGGACGACATGGCTATTCCCCTGACATCAATATATTGATTGCGGACTTACTGCCAAGGGGGGACAAGTCTGCTTTTAATTTAGAGTTTTAGTTTTTCTACAATTTGGCGAATTTAAACTTACGTCTTATGGCCATAACTCGATCTGCTGAGGGAGGCGAACTTTGGTTCCGAGGCAATGCCGAGGGACGATCGATCCTATTTATAAACATTTTTTTTTAAATAATTTTGATGTGAATTGACCTATCACTTGAACGTGGAAATTTCGGTATGATATGCCAGCACAGCATCTCTATACCAGGACGGCTGGGTTTAGCCGTCAAGCTGGTAAAATCAGCTTCCACTAACTTCAGCTGGAGGATGAGACTCAGCTAAGCTGCGAGAAGCTACAGCGTCCTTTATGGCGTGGGCAAGTTATGCTGTCGTGTAGGCCCTATGTAACTCGAATAAAACAACAATAACATAAATAGTACCTTTAATTATTATCAACTGCTAAGTCCATTACCTTTATCTTTACTTTTCCATAAGTTCATTTTTGGATTAGAAAGACATCTTTGGGGCTGTTGAAACCAAAAGATATCTCCATACAAAGCGCCTCCTTATCATGCTACTTCTTTCACCTTATCGTTAGAAATTAATTCTATATATGATTATCAGAATCAGCAGGAATTGATTCCAGGAGAAATATGCATCAAAATGGCGCCCCCTGTGTACTTCGGCTCGGATCTTTGATATCCGGGCGGCAAAGCAACCACCCAACCAAGCAAACGACAGGTTTAAGGGTGTAATTTAAAGAAGGAATCTCTTAAGACCTGATAACTTAGTTCCGAATTTGTGAACGACTTGCCACTATTGGCCTAAGCAACCCTTTCTCTCTCAAGCTCTTTATGCTATCATTCTAATTCGTTTTTTTTAAACCGCTTGAACTCGAACTCCATCTTCTTGTACATACACAACGAATCGTGGGCTTATCCACTTTTTAAAATACTGTTAACAAGTACATCTATATGAATAATTTCATGAATATTAATTGTTACGGAGTTATAGCGAATTTAAAATTTGAGCTTGCCAAGAGACGTCGCGTCGCGCAATTTTAAAGGTTAAATCATTTCCCAGGCAAGTTTGTTCTAAGGCAGGAAGCAAATTAAGTTTTTAAATTCATTTTTTTTTATCCACTCACACACTCATAGCCAACATATGCGCACGTATCTATTTACACATTAAACTTCATTCAATATTATAATTGCCATCACTCAAGAAAATTATTTATGCATAAATAAATTATTGGCTTGCGCGCAACATCAAAAACAAACCCAATTATCTATTTCCGACTTACATTAACTCAATGAAGCCAATGAAGGTCATCGCTTTATATTTCACTTTTACTTACATTATTCAGTAGAACAATAATTTTATATTACTTAGCGCAAATTCTCTATTGAGTTCAAATCGCTTGAGCTTTGCAATTGCCAAGCCTAGATCATATTACGCTGCTAAAAGTTTCGCCAGAAAGTTTAGCGCTTCCGACGTACATCAATATTTATTAAGTGCAATATAATTTTATAAATTTCCAAGTTATACTACTTTGTTGTAATTGTTATTGTTGTTTTTTGCTGCTAAAGTATATACTTAAAATCCCAGCACGCAGCTACGGCAATTGACATAATATTTTCATAATATAAACATAATTTTATGATGAGCAGAATACTGAATTTTAAAAGGAAAAAGTTCGGGTATCAAAGCGAACAACAACATACCAACAAAAAATGTAAAGCAACTAGTAGAAAATGGTAGAGTGAAAAAAACAATGAAATTCTAAAAAACACAAATTTTTGAGATAGCCTAAGACCGTGTAATGGCAACCATTATATACCCAACTGTGGGGCTTGTAATAGCCGACGGGACAGTAACACTGGAATTATTTTTGTAGTTGTTGTTACCCACGCACGGATATATTTCGATACAAGCTGAAAATACTTGTACCGGTGCGTATATGTAACGTTCTTTTTTCAATTATTTGGTTTAGTACCTCGGCGACCGAGCTTTGCTCGGCAATTTTCGAGTATGCCGCATAACATACTTTGTTCTACATGTCATCATTAATCAAACTCTACTTTTTTTATATGTACATATATTATATATTTTTACTTACCAATATTTGATTTCCTTAAAAATAGATTTCAAAAACATATCAAACACTAACCACAAAATGAACTGAAATGAAAAATTAGAAATGGGTAATTCCAGCCTATAGTATAAGAGATTGTTATGTAAATTAGTGAAATGGAGAACTAAGTTATTTAGGTCGAGTATCTTCATGCGCCGAATTATTAATTTCAAACATTTTTAGTTATACACTATGAAAGTCTCACAATTTTATTTACAGTCCAAAAGCTTGTAAATTTCACAAATGACAACTATTTCCCTAAGCGCATCTGTTGGCAACTAGTTAAATGGTTAGATGTCGTTTTCAAATTGAACATATGCCTCTAGTGTTCAACGGTAGCAAATTACCATGGTGAGATATCTTTTTGCTAAGGTGAGATATCTTTGTAATAGTAATCTGTGAGAAATTGCAATTATTCATTTCATATTTGCCAAAAATACATTTAAATATATTTTGCTAGAATTTGCCACGGTGCCTTGATATTGCATTTCAATTTTATTAGCGTGTGTGAAATTAAGAAAATTAAGTCGAATCATGTGTAAGATTTTTAACTTTAATATTCTCCTATAAAGCTTTAATAGAATATGAGTAAGTAGAGTACTATTTCGTCTAACTGCCCCAACCCTAAATGGCAACACTACTCAAAAATGTCCCTATTGAAATGCGGAGTGAAATACCTTTCGTTTGATACCCATGTCGGCATATCTCATGCAATTTTTTTTTAATTTCGAATAGGTGGCAACCCTAATGGCAACCCTACTCAAAAATTTCCCTATTGTAATGCGGAGTGAAACGTAGCATCGTTTGATAGGTCGGCAATCCTCAAATGGCAACCCTACTCGAAATTTCCCTATTGTAATGCGGAGTGAAATACCTTTCGTTTATATCCATATCGGCATATATCATGCAATTTTTTTTTAATTTCGAATAGGTGGCATCCTTGGAAACATTCTGAGTGCAACACCTAGGTAGAGAGTCTTTGAAGGTGATACATATTATCTCTGTTCCAAATTTCATTTAAATCGGTTTGAGCCGTTCCTGAGATCATTCGGCTATACAAATACACAAGAATTGCTAGTTATAAGTTATAAGATAATTTGGTATAAATTTCTTGGTATGAAATTTACTCAGCCTGCCTAATACACACTTTGGTAACAGAACGGTTGATCGAAACGGCATTAACGATGGAGATAAATATGTACTTCAATATATCAAAATGCTCAGGATGAAAAAAGGATTTGATACTGTCATATCCGTCCGTCTCTCTGTGCACACGATAACTAAGTAAATATGTGATATAAAAACAAGTAAGGAAGGCTATGTTTCGAGTTTAACCGAACATTACATACTCAGCTGAGAGCTTTGGGGACAAAATAAGGGAAATTCACCATGTAGGAAAATGAACCTAGGGAAACGCTGAATGTTTGGGTATCAAATGGAAGGTATTAAAGAGTATTTTAAAAGGAGTGGGCCATAGTTCTATAGGTGGACGCCATTTCGTATATCGCCATAAAGGTGGACCAGGGGTGACTCTAGAATATGCTTGTACGATATGGAATCAATGAAAGGCGTTAATGAGTATTTTAAAAGGTAGTGGGCCTTAGTTCTATAGGTTGACGCCTTTTCGAGATATCGCCATAAAGGTGGACCAGGGGTGACTCTAGAATTTGTTTGTACGATATGGTATCAAACGAAAGGCGATTAATGAGTATTTTTAAAGCGAGTGGGACCTTAGTTCTATAGGTGACGCCTTTTCGAGATATCGCCATAAAGGTGGACCAGGGGTGACTCTAGAATATGTTTCTACGATATGGTATCAAATCAAAGGTATAATGAGTATTTTAAAGGGGATGGCTCTTAGTGTTTATGTGAAGGCGTTTTCGAGATATCGGACAAACTGTGGATCAGGGTGACCCAGACGTCATCTGTCGGTATCGAAATTATTAATATATGGGGTATCCATCCCATTTCGACCATTTTGAATCCGACCCCTTTAGAATTGGCTGAAAGTTTTTCTTCTTCTCTAGCTTACGAAAGACGTTTTTCAGAATTTTTTCAAATTTTTTCATCCAACTCAAAAAAAGTTATGAATTTTAAAAAACACCGTTTTTGTTTTCAAAATGCTATAACTTTTTCAAAAATTGACCGTTTGGGATCTTTTTTTTTAATTTGTTTTTAAACTGTACTTTTCGGAAAAAATACAAAAAAATGTTTAAAGTTTTTTTTTGTAATTTTTCAGTTTTTCGAGATTTTTCGAATTTCGCCATCTCATAAAAACTTCAATCAATTCTGCAATCATCCCCACTAATCCCGGAGTGGGCCGATATTTAATTGAAAAAAAACTTTAAAATTTTTTTGTATTTTTTCCGAAAAGTACATTTAAAAACAAATTAAAAAAAAAGATCCCAAACGGTCAATTTTTGAAAAAGTTATAGCATTTTGAAAACAAAAACGGTGTTTTTTTTAAATTCATAACTTTTTTTGAGTTGGATGAAAAAATTTGAAAAAATTCTGAAAACGTCTTTCGTAAGCTAGAAAAAGAAGAAAAACTTTCAGCCAATTCTAAAGGGGTCGGGTTCAAAATTGGTCGAAATGGGATGATACCCCATATATAATACCACGAACAGTATTCCTGCCAAGATTCCAAGGGCTTTTGATTTCGCCCTGCAGACTTTTTCATTTTATTCTATTTAATATGGAAGGTGTCACACCATTTTACAAAGTTTTTTCTAAAGTTATATTTTGCGTCAATAAACCAGTCAATTACAATGTTTCATCCCTTTTTTCATATTTGGTATAGAATTATGGCATTTTTTTCATTTTTCGTAATTTTCGATATAGAAAAAGTGGGCGTGGTCATAGCCGGATTTCGGCCATTTTTACACCCAAGATAAAGCGAGTTAGTACGTGAATTAAGTTTAGTAAAGATATATCGATTTTGCTCAAGTTATCGTGTTACGGCCGAACGGAAGAACAGACGGTCGACTGTGTATAAAAACTGGGCGTGGCTTCAACCGATTTCGCCCATTTTAACAGAAAACAGTTATCGTCATAGGATCTATGCTCCTACCAAATTTCACAAGGATTGGTAAATTTTGTTCGACTTATGGCATTAGAAAATATTCCTAGACAAATTAAATTAAAAAGGGCGGTGCCACGCACGTTTGAAATTTTCTTTTATTTTTGTATTTTCTTTCACCATATTATTACTGGAGTTGAATTTCGACATAATTTACTTATATACTGTAAAGATATAAAATTTTTTGTTAAAATTTGACTTTTAAAAAAATTTTTTTAAAAGTGGGCGTTAGTCCTCCGATTTTACTAATTTTTTTAGCCCACATATAGGAATAGGAGTAACGCTCTTGCCAAATTCATCATGATATCTTCAACAACTTCCAAATTACAGCTTGCAAAACTTTCAAATTACCTTCTTCAAAAGTGGGCGGTGCACGCCCATTGTCCAAAGCTTTACTAATTTTCTATTCTACGTCATAAGGTCACCCCACCTACTAAGTTTCATCGCTTTATCCATCTTTGTAATGAATTATCGCACTTTTCCGTTTTCGGAAATTTTCGATATCGGAAAAGTGGGCGTGGTTATAGTCCGCATTTCGTTCATTTTAAATAGCGATCTGAGACGAGTGTCCAGGAACCTACGTACTAAAATTTCAACAAGATACTTCAAATTTTACTCAATTTATCGTGTTTTCGGACGGACGGACGGACATGGCTAAATAAATTCATTTTTTCGCCCAGATCATTTTGATATATAGACGTCTATATCTATGTCGATTAATTTATGCCGTTACGGATTACCGTTATGCGAACAAAGTTAATATACTCTGTGAGCTCTGCACAGCTGAGTATAAAAAGTGTCCTCACAGTGCAGCGTAAAAAAGCACTCAATCTGACAGGTCAACCCACCATTGGGGAATAAAGAACTTGTGTTAAACAATTGAGGCTCAAGGCATTGCAGTCGATTGTCTTTCTGTCTTTACTTACTTTAGGCCTCGCCCCTCCTTTTATCCGGCAGACGCACTCGCGGAAGAAAGAGTCATCAACTCCTTGTTCCGCACACCACGTGCTCCATATGCCAGCTTAGAATATTTATGATTGCGGCATCAGTCCAATGCAATTTATGTCTTAGCTGCTGCCATCGTAAAAGATGTTTTGGGCCTAGCAATGGCAAACCTCCGAAGAGTGCATTCATTAATCGTGTTGCCAAAACACAAGTATCCCCTTATAAACATCAGCTACCTTACCAGCAATCGGACATGAAAGCCTTAATAATTTAAGGTAACAAACCTCTAAGACCCAGTTTGAAAACTGCTCTCCGTTGCACTTCAGAAGGTCTGCAATTAAATATTCACGTCTTAACCGGAAAGATTGCGGAGCTTACCGATTATCTGATACAAAAAATGGGCGTATATCTGCAATTCAAGGACTTACAGTCGGATCGAACCTTCGAGCTCGTAACTGATAATGGAAAAGGACCCGGTGTTATCATCCATAACACCGTGAAATGCAGCCTATTTCAACTCACCATCAGCCGCAAGAACACAATTTTTAAGAGTCAAAGCATAACTATCCAGTCAGGAGATGTTTACCTTGAAATCACTAACTGGCACCTGCTGACCAAGAAGCTATCGCGCTCATATCAGTTCGCTGCTTAGTGGCGAAAACCGTCTTAACTATTCTTATCGATTTTAACGTACACACGACCTCTGGCATTTCAGCCAGCCGCGACACTAGAGGCAGAAGAGAGAGAAATCCATTACCTTTTGAAGACAAATCTAAAGTTTCTGGCAAAGTAAAGATGTTTTTTCAACATATTTTTCGGAAGCAAGTCATTAGGATACCAATAACAAATTTAAAACAGTCCTATAACAAATCCATAATATTTCTGTAACTTAACAATAACTACATATTTATTAAAGATTGATGATTTGAAACAATAAATCCATATGCTTTTCGATATTTCGATAACTTATCGATAGAACACATATTAGCATTGTATTTGATAGCAAATGTATAACTCTTCAATAAGTGATCGATAACTCGTGTATACCCAGTCGGTAATTGACCTATACCATTCACTGAACAAACAATTTCTGCTGAATACCAAAAACCTGTACATCGCAACAGACATCCGACTGAAGAGGCTCTGCCTCGCAGAAACTTAAGATACTGTATGCAGAAAGGAGCACGAAAAGGCCCTGAGAGACATCAACAAAAATTCGTCGGATTACAATGCCAACAATTGCCCGGTGCACTCCCTTCCCAAAGAGAAATCCTTTGAACTCGCAGTTGAGAAGGTAAAGATCTTACTTCTCAGAATCAACGACGCTTACATTAAACTTGTCGAATACCGCCGATCCCTGGCAGCGTATGACCAATCGCGTCTCATAAGCTCACACACGCAAATCTGCATTGACTGATAGCCTCACACACACACGCTTATGCCTGCTTAGAGGGCAAACTTTATAGTCAAATCTCTGGTGTAACATTTTGCGTTACGCGGCTAGTCAGTTTACTTAACAAGCAACAGAGCGATCAAAATGGACGTAAACTTTGTGATGATAGAACTTTTTCCAGTGGGATGAAGTGTGCAGGCGATTCAAAACATAAGCAAACCATCAATATTAATGTTAATGTTAATAACAAAAAATGCTTTTTCAACTTTTGATGCAAAATAGATAAACTGAGTTGGCGGCGAATTTGAAGGCGAATTTTTCTTTTACCTTCTGCTTCTTGATTGACGTTGCAAATACATAAATGAATACAAAATATTAGTGCGATTTGGGTGTCATTAATATTTCAAATTACTTCTCATTTCATAATTTAATCGAGATACAAAAGTTAAATACAAGGTTGCAATATTTTGCATAAAATACGAGTAATTTGGTCAACATTTGTTGCAACATAAAATTTATTTATAGATTTCATAAAGCTAAATATTAAAAAAATACTAATATCTACTATGCAAAAAAAACTTTGTTGAATTTAAAATATTTAATTGAACTGTGATCAAGAAATTGCATAGAATTAAGTTAGGTTGAGCTGTCGGTCCAATAGAGATCTCACATAGACCAGCCATACTCCAAAATACTCCAAATCAGCACACCATTCCTACGGAGGTTAGAAATAAGGGAAAATGCTCCTTAGCTTCACCCGCTAGAGAAAAGGGTTAGTAGAGCACATCCTAAGGTTGGATATCATAGACAGCTTGCCACGTTGCCTTGATTTGACGCCAGGCAGCGCTATAACGCTATATTAGAAAGTATTGCCTCGAATCTTGGTTCCTACATGTCTTTCATTTCAGCATCATCATGCGCAGATTTAATTTTACTACGAATGTTCAAAAACGTCCGATACACCAGCACTGCATTTAACTAAACTATAAACTAACTATAAAGGAATCGAGATAGATATAGACTTCCATATATCAAAATCATCAGTGTCGAAGAAAATTTGATTGAGCCATGTACGTCGTCCGTCTGTCCGTTAACACGATAACTTGAGTAAATATTGAGATATCTAACTAAACCACGAGGTACACGAGCTTATCTGGACCCAGAATAGATTGGTATTGAAAACGAGCGAACTCGGATGATAACCACGCCCACATTTTATAAATATTGAGATATCTTCACCAAATTGGTACACGCGCTTTATCTGGACCCAGAATAGATTGGTATTGAAAATGAGCGAACTCGGATGATAACCAGGCCACATTTTTATATATAAAAATCACGTGTCAATTGTTTGTCCGCGATGAACTCCTAGTCTAATGAACCGATTTTGAGTTTGTTTGCACCCCGTATGTAGTTTGATCTAACTTGAAATATAGGATAGGTTATATCTCAGTCTATAGTCGCAATATTATTTTATTGCAAATTTTTATATGTTTAAACGTAATATACGTATACGCACCGGCACTCATATTTCAGGTGGGATATACTTCGGTGTAATTGGTTGGTTTTAATTAAACAACGTGCTTATCAAAAAAATATTATAGTGAATGATATCAAGTAAAGCACATCACCAGGCCCGACGAGAAGATTACCCCCGGGCCCGGGTTTCTGAGGGGGCTGCGATTTAGAGGTACTAAGACATTTAGTTAGATGGAAAAAGCTTATTAAAATGTATGCGAGATAGGCCAAATTTAGGGCAAAACAACGTCTGCCGGGTCTGCTAGTTTTTATATATAATATTTGGAAAACACAAAAAACCTGGGATGGCTTTCCGTAATTCGATATCGATCAAGAACGAGTATAAAATAATCGTCTTCGCTTTCCGTAACACAAATTGTCGACGCGTCGTATCGAACGTTATTAGGTGTCGAACTGCCTTTTGAAAGTTATAATTTTATGCTTTGGTGATTATTTAGGATATGATTTTTTCTTCAGAGATTAAGAAACGAACGCTATTTATAAAAGAAAAATTTGGTAGCTCCAAAAAGCTTTCTAAACACCCCTTTGAAATCTGCAAACGAAAGAGATCATACCAATATACGGGAACTAAAATGGCATCATCGAGCGTTCGATATCGACTTGAAATATCGAATCAACGAGTGTCGACTATCGAATTACGGAAAGCCACCCTGATTAGTTAGTAAATATACACCTAGTATGTTGAAATTTGACTGTGTGGAGTGATATGAAATTTTTAATACTCAGTTGAGCAGAGCTCACAGAGTATATTAACTTGATTGGATAAGGTTGGTTGTACAGGTATAAAGGATCGAGATAGATATAGACTTCCATATATCAAAATCATCAGTATCGAAAAAAAATTGATTGAGCCATGACCGTCCGTCCGTCCGTCGCCGTCCGTCCGTTAACACGATAACCTGAGTAAATTTTGAGGTATCTGGACGAAATTTGGTACGTAGGTTCCTGGGCACCCATCTCAGATCGCTATTTAAAATGAACGATATCGGACTATAACCACGCACACTTTTTCGATATCGAAAATTTCGAAAAATCGAAAGTGCGATAATTCATTACCAAAGACGGATAAAGCGATAAAACTTAATATGTGGGTTGAAATTATGACGCAGAATAGAAAATAAGTAAAATATTGGACAACCGGCGTGGCACGCCCACTTTTAAAAGAAGGTAATTTAGAAGTTTTGCAAGCTGTAATTTGGCAGTCGTTGAAGATATCATGATGAAATTGGCAGGAACGTTACTTGTATACTGTATTACGCTTAATAAATTAGTCAAAATCGGAGAACGACCACGCCCACTTTAAATATTTAACAAAAAATTTAATATCTGTACAGTATATAAGTAAATTATGTCAACATTTAACTCCAGTAATGATATGGTGCAACAAAATGCAAAAAACAAAAGAAAATTTCAAAATGCGTTGCACCCCTTTTTCATTTGATTTGTCTAGGATACATTTAATGCCATAAGTCGAACAAATATTTACCGATCCTTGTGAAATTTGGTAGACGCTGAGATTATAGGACGATAACTGTTTTCTGTGAAAAAGGGCGAAATCGAGTTGAAGCCACGCCCAGTAGTTTATACACACGTAGATCGTCTGTCCTTCCGCTCGGCCGTTAACACGATAACTTGAGCAAATATCTATATATCTTTTAAACTCAGTTCACATAATTATCTGAACACACTTTGTATTGGTATTAAAAAATGGCCGAAATCCGACTATGACCACGCCCACTTTTTCGATTTCGAAAATTACGAAAAATGAAAAAAATGCCATAATTCTATACCAAATACGAAAAAGGGATGAAACATGGTAACTGCATTGGTTTATTGACGCAAAATATAACTTTAGAAAAAAACTTTGTAAAATGAGTGTGACACCTACCATATTAAGAAGAGAAAATGAAAAAGTTCTGCAGGGCGAAATCGAAAGCCCTTGGAATCATGGCAGGAATACTGTTCGTTGTATTACATATATATAATAAATTAGCGGTACCCGACAAATGATATTCTGGGTCACCCTGGTCACATTTTGATCGAAATCTCGAAAACGCCTTCACATGTACAACTACAACAACTCCCTTTTAAAATTCTCATTAATACCTTAATTTGACACCCATATTGTACAAACACATTATAGAGTCACCCCTGGTCCACCTTTATGGCGATATATCGAAAAGGCGTCCACCTATAGAATAAGGCCCACTCCGTTTTAAATACTCATTAACACCTTTCATTTGATACCCATATCATAAACAAATTCCAAAGTCACCCCTGGTCCACCCTTATGGCGATATATCGAAAAGGCGTCCACCTATAGAACTAGGGCCCACTCCCTTTTAAAATACTCATTAACACCTTTCATTTGATACCCATATCGTACAAACAAATTCTAGAGTCACCCTGGTCCACCTATATGGCAATATCTCGAAAGCGTCCACCCATATAACTAAGCCCACTCCCCTTTTAAAACACTCATTAACACCTTTCGATTGATACCCATAAGGTTTGTTTAACTTGATATAATACCGCATTCTTAGAAGGTTAACCATTCCTTCTATCGGTCACCTGTTATGCTAATTTAATTGCGTCTCATGATGTATTTATCTCTTGTATGACAAGGGCGTTGGTTCTCGCCATTACTAACACTGTATTAAAACTAGTTCATCTTCTTTCATTTTACCTATAGGACTAAACTAATTCGCTATATACAGTCGCCTAATCCTTAAATTAATTCTCAGATTGTTGCCTTCAATACGTGTCCCCCTCGTTGGTCCACCTTCTATCGTTTCGGTACAGCAGCGGCAACTCCAGGGCACACCAATCACCT
>JARSSU010025603.1:0-13183 GCA_029619165.1 Eurosta solidaginis
TAATCCAGTTTGCGTATTCTCCAGTCCTGGTGCTCAAGCCGACATTTGGGCAGCTCAGCTAACTCAAGATGTCGTCGTTGAGGGGCATCCTCTTCCTAAAGTACCCCACGATAATGATGTCGACGTGGTATAATTCTGCATCAGATACCACCTTCAGCTTGGACACCATTATCGCCATGGATGAGCTTTGCGATAGCCCTTAGCCACTCCGCGGTGGTTGCATACCTGCAGATTATGACAGCAGCCTGGGAAATGTATGCACACCAATAAAGGTGGGTTTTATATCACCATCCTTTTGGCTCATCACCTCTCCCAGATGGCTTCTGTATGGGCCCTTCAGTTTCAACTGAGACCAGACCATTGGCTGAATATCGGAGGCTATATGCCCAGCCTTACCTCACTACGACATCTCTGAAAGTTGCCGATTGCTTGGCTATTGCAACACGATGGGGAGCATGTACCTCGACATGAATTGATGCACAGCTCTTTCCACAGGTTTGAAAATATTTTGTATTGCAGCTTAGGGCAGCGACACTTTTTTGGCTCTTCCTCTGTGGACGTCGATCTATCTCTCTGGGCTGACTCCCCTCACTACGGACCGATCCCAAGGGTCTTTGGCAAGTCCCTGGCTTCATTTAGCTAATCCCCCTGGCCAATAATCGCTTGAGACGTTTTCGAGCGGCTCTGCGTCCGGCCGGGCTGATTGCTTTTCGCCGGAAAGGCAAGATGTGGATTGTGACTATAACCGATTGCATATGCGAGTCCCCACATCTGCCATCTCCCCGCCCGGCAAGTCTGTGGCGACAGCTAATTCGGCTTGCACCGAAAGGTTGCAATCGACTGATCTATTGGAGCTGTTTCAGCTCCATTTTAGTTGTTTTTTATATTATTTTTATCCATAAAAAAATACCACAGAGTATGGGGAAGGTAGGTCAGCTGGGACATACCCCCAATATCCCAGCAATACTAATTACCACCAGAGGGCGTCAGGTATCTGGAGGCCACCGTTATAAGACACACTAATGTAGTGCCATTCATCCCATGAGCACGGTTCGGATGACACTCGGAATTACGGCCTTTATCGAGTTGTCCTCTATAGATCCGCCATATTTGTTAGCAAAGCGTGGGCACCTTATTCAGGTGTGACTCTTCGCCACGTATGGCGGTCTTGAACTAAAAATAGCACCTGTTTATAGTAAAACTTGCCCAGGGGAAACGGAGTGCGGATGGGAGATGGAGAAGAAGGGAAATCTGGTTGAAGGGAGGAGAAAGGTGTCGCCGCTAGCATTCGCCGCCGAAGCGTTACCAGGTGTCATCGCGAGGAGGCTTCTCCCCAATGTGGGGGGAGGGTGCAAGCACCTTACGAGTCGACGTTTTGGGATTACGCCGTGTGTGCAAGGCGAGACATCCCCATCAAAGACACCCCACCCAAACTAACTTCATTAGCGCGCCAACGTGTACATCCCGGGTGGTTTGGAAAAAGCTAATTTCAATTCAATTTCAAGTAATTTCACCATAATTCTTTGTCAATTCATTTGATTTTACATATTTTTTATACTCAGGAGCAGGGCTCACAGAGTATATTAACTTTGATTGGTTAACGTTTGGTTGTACAGGTATAAAGGAATCGAGATAGATATAGACTTCCATATATCAAAATCATCAGTATCGAAAAAAAATTCGATTGAGCCATGTCCGTCCGTCCGTCTGTCCGTTAACACGATAACTTGAGTAAATTTTGAGGTATCTTGATGAAATTTGGTATGTAGGTTTCCTGGGCACTCATCTCAGATCGCTATTTAAAATGAACGATATCGGACAATAACCACGCCCACTTTTTCGATATCGAAAATTTCGAAAAATCGAAAAAAGTGCGATAATTCATTACCAAATACGGATTAAGCGATGAAACTTGGTAGGTGAGTTGAACTTATGACGCAGAATAGAAAACTAGTAAAATTTTGGACAATGGGCGTGGCACCGCCCACTTTTAAAAGAAGGTAATTTAGAAGTTTTGCAAGCTGTAATTTGGCAGTCGTTGAAGATATCATGATGAAATTTGGCAGGAACGTTACTCTATTACTATATGTCTGCTTAATAAAAATTAGCAAAATCGGAGAACGACCACGCCACTTTTAAAAAAAATTTTTTTTAAATTCAAATTTTAAAAGAAAAGTTAATATCTTTACAGTATATAAGTAAATTATGTCAACATTCAACTCCAGTAATGATATGGTGCAACAAAATACAAAAATAAAAGAAAATTTCAAAATGGGCGTGGCTCCGCCCTTTTTCATTTAATTTGTCTAGGATACTTTTAATGCCATAAGTCGAACAAAAATTTACCAATCCTTGTGAAATTTGGTAGAGGCTTAGATTCTAGGACGATAACTGTTTTCTGTGAAAAAGGGCGAAATCGGTTGAAGCCACGCCCAGTTTTTATACACAGTCGACCGTCTGTCCTTCCGCTCGGCCGTTAACACGATAACTTGAGCAAAAATCGATATATCTTTACTAAACTCAGTTCACGTACTTATCTGAACTCACTTTGTATTGGTGTAAAAAATGGCCGAAATCCGACTATGACCACGCCCACTTTTTCGATATCGAAAATTACGAAAATGAAAAAAATGCCATAATTATATACCAAATACGAAAAAAGGGATGAAACATGGTAATTGTATTGGTCTATTGACGCAAAATATAACTTTAGAAAAAAACTTGGTAAAATGGGTGTGACACCTACCATATTAAGTAGAAGAAAATGAAAAGTTTTGCAGGGCGAAATCAAAAGCCCTTGGAATCTTGGAAGGAATACTGTTCGTGGTATTACATATATAAATAAATTAGCGGTACCCGACAGATGATGTTCTGGATCACCCTGGTCCACATTTTGGTCGATATCTCGAAAACGCCTTCACATATACAACTAAGGGCCACTCCCTTTTAAAACCCTCATTAATACCTTTAATTTGATACCCATATCGTACAAACACATTCTAGAGTCACCCCTGGTCCACCTTTATGGCGATATCTCGAAAAGGCGTCCACATATAGAACTAAGCCCACTCCCTTTTTAAAATACTCATTAACACCTTTCATTTGATACCCATATCGTACAAAAAAATTCTAGAGTCACCCCTGGCCACCTTTATGGCGATATCTCGAAAAGGCGTCCACCTATAGAACTTAAGGCCCACTCCTTTTAAAATACTCATTAACACCTTTCATTTGATACCCATATCGTACAAACAATTCTAGAGTCACCCCTGGTCCACCTTTATGGCGATATCTCGAAAAGGCGTCCACCTATAGAACTAAGGCCCACGCCCTTTTAAAATACTCATTAACACCTTTCATTTGATACCCATATTGTACAAACAATTCTAGAGTCACCCCTGGTCCACCTTTATGGCGATATCTCGAAAAGGCGTCCACCTATAGAACTAAGGCCCACGCCCTTTTAAAATACTCATTAACACCTTTCATTTGATACCCATATTGTACAAACGCATTCTAGAGTCAACCCTGGTCCACGTTTATGGCGATATCCCGAAAAGGCGTCCACCCATAGAACTAAGGCCCACTCCCTTTTAAAACACTTATTAACACCTTTCGTTTGATACCCATATTGTACAAACGCATTCTAGAGTCAACCTGGTCCACTCTTATAACGATATACCGAAAAGGCGTCCACCTATAGAACTAAGGCCCACTCCTTTTAAAATACTCATTAACACCTTTCACCTTGATACCCATATCGTACAAACATATTCTAGAGTCACCCCTGGTGCACCTTTATGGCGATATCTCGAAAAGGCGTCCACCTATAGAACTAAGGCCCACTCTCTTTTAAATACTCATTAACACCTTTCATTTGATACCCATATCGTACAAACAAATTCTAGAGTCAACCCTGATCCGCCTTCATGGCGATATCCCTAATGGCGTCCACCTATAGAACTATGGCCCACTCCCTCATAAAATACTCTTTAATACCTTTCATTTGATACACATGTCATACAAACACATTCCAGGATTACCCTCGGTTCATTTTCCTACATGGTTATTTTCCCCTATGTTGTCACCATAGCTCTCAACTGAGTATGTAATGATCGGTTACAACCGAACTTAACCTTCCTTACTTGTTATATATATTTTTGTTTACGGAGCTCCATACCAAAACGTGTATAATTACATTTGAAAAGTTTTTGTAGAAAGTTTAGGAAAATGTAATGAACATTTAAGTAAGTTAGACCAGTTTGATATATTTCCACTCACTGCTTAACTATAAACGCATTATTGCACTACCCCCAACACTGGATGCATAGACTGAGTTAAATAAAATACAAGTTGGTCGATTTCGACCACAGGCGATACTAGTAATAAAAATAAGAATATAATAATGTATAACAATTGTCTGGAAGTCACGATCTTTCCAGCAAGGTGGAAGACAGCGCACCTCGTGCTAATCCCGAAAGGCAAGGGAGACCCGGACTCCTCGTCGTCTTTTCGACCATTATGCAGGTTCGACATGGTCAGGAATATAATGGAAATCCTCCTTAAATAAGAGCTGGTAGCAGCCATTGAAGATGGAGGAGATCTGTCCCATAGGCAGCATGTGTTCCGAAGGTCTCCCCACAGTAGATGCCATAGCCGTAGGTACAAATGCGGTAAGGGCATCCGCTACGGCGTGCTACTATGCTAAGCGGGTTGACTTACTGGTCACGCTGGACGTGAAAAATGCTTTCAACTCCGTCAGATGGGACGACATGCTCGATGCGCTAAAACATTATTTTAAGGTACCCCTTATCTACTAGCCTTATTTAGGGATTACTTAAAATATCGCTGGTTCACGTACGAAATAAATCAAGGTTTGAGAAAAGTGTAGCTAAGCCGCTACTAGTAGTATCATTAACAGGAATGAAGCATAAAGGTCTTCTCTCAGCTTCTGCTCATTTTCAAAATAATCGACATAACGTATACAAATTGAAAATGCTCATTCCACCCACATCTGTTTTTCGTCAGCAATTATTGAAAAGCATTTTGATTTATTGATACGACTATAAGTTTTTGCAGATTGCAGATGCCGTTCGGAGTCGGCATAAAACATGTAGGTCCCGTCCGGCCAATTTAAGGAAAATCAAGAGGAGCACGACGCAAATTGTGAAGAGAAGCTCGGCCTTAGATCTCTTCGGAGGCTATCGCGCCTTACATTTATTTTTTTATTTAATAAGTTTTTGTTGTATCAGCTGACCTGCCACTTCAATGATTTCATTTTGAATATGCCAGCTTACATAGGTATCATTAGCTGATGCAGTTTCAATATACATTTTCAGCGTGTTGTCTCCACTATCAATAGCTAAACGTAGTAGAGCCCTGAAGTTTCGATAGGCATTTCAATAGGCATTTCCTAATGAAAGCGTTCCCTGAACGCAAGTTCTTGCTTCCACAAACTAGCACTACCACGGATTATGAAGCCATTTTCTTCCTATTTTCAAGTTGTACTTTTTGCGTCTTTATCGATTTCACTTACACATCATTCTTTTTGTTTTCAAAATTAACTTGAACTTGCTGCTTTTCTCTATAGTGCTTTTGTGATAATCCCTTAGCTCGTGTTGTTTAAATTTTTCAATTGCAACCCCCAAAAACCCCCTGCCAGCGGTGCCTGTTGAACTGTACACCTTCTTGGTAGTTTATAGCGTTCGTTGCTCATTTATTATTGGCCAGTTGCGGAAAAATTCGCTCGCAAGGACGGAAGGTGCAACAACAAAAAAATGTGTAAAACATATCGGTAAAGCTTTGGATATACACTCTTATGCTCATGCCGCCACTTAGGATCTTTTTGCGCTCTAAAAATCTTCCGCCAGATATCTTTCTATTCCCTGTTGCCCTCACTCTCTCATCTACTAGCGTCATACCTTGTATTACATTATCGTATTCATACCATATACATTGCTCTTTGCCTTCTCTTATTGGCCTGCTTTCTACATCAAAAGATAAGTTCGGAAGTATTTCTTCATTATGAATTTTTCGTGAAGCTTAAGTTTGTGAATTAAATGCACCTACCTTTTGAAAACCTTGTTGTTTAAACGGGGTCTAGAAAAGTGCATTCAGCATATAATTCATTGTACTCTAATCGGTCAAAACGATTTTGCATTCCCTGTTTTAGACCGTTTGTGTAGAGCCATAACTTTTTTGTTTTCTGATGAAAATTTCGGGAAGAAAATTATTAATTAGATTCCTGCATACTATAACTTTGGATAGAGTCACGAACCTTTCTGCTCAAACTTCTATAGTTATTTCATAAAAGGGTTTTAAAAGTGGTAAAACCCCGTCTATCACATCCCAGCTTGGTTGATCAACAATCAAATCGGGCGCATAATAAACAACTACAGCAATTATGGTATCCCTTTAATTTGGTGAAACGCTTCAACATTTCAAATGCTGAATTCCACCTGGTAAGAACATCTTGCTTTAATTTTAAATTAGACAAATTCATTGATCCTGCATATGTTCAAGTTTTTGAAGAGCAGGGCGCTTCACCTAAAAACTCGACAACAGATTTTACTTTAACTAATACATTAGATATTTCTGGAGTCGCTTTGTGGACGACCAAATTAAAGAGTGGCCGAAACCAGCCAACTGAGCGCCACTCCCCCTCTTTAATAGCATTAACAATATTTGGTGCGTTGTCACTTACAACAGCAGTGAGTTTTTCATCTATATGTCACTCAACTACAATTTCTTTTAAAAAATTGCCAGATTTTTACTGGTATGTCTATCGTTGAAATCTTTGCAGCAAAGCAAATATGAATACATTTCAGTGTCACTATTAATATAACGCGCTGTGACAGCGGTATAATGAACATTATTGCGCGAGGTCCACGCTCTGTTGTAAGGCACACAGCTTCTGCAGCTTGCATAGACTTCTCATATTACACATAACTCGACGAATGATTCAGGTAAAATTTTGTTGTGACATTTCTGCCTTGTGGTAGTTGATAACCAGGGCATTGGGAAGCCATTTCGATTAGTTTACGCATATTTGGCTATTTTACATTGCGTAGTGTATGTTGCCCCTTGGCTATCACCTTAAAACCTGCTTATCGATTTCCTCAACTTTTTTTTATATAGTGGTTTTTTAGCAAATGAAGTTATTTTTGATTGCTGAAAATGAGACCGATGCGCCTTTGACTGCTGACGACATTTATCAGGATCTGGTACTAGACCACCGTTTCAATTTCATCTTCGTCGTCCCTTTCAAGACCGAAGCAAACCGCCAGCAAAACTTATGGAAATTCGGCAGTACTTGCATTTCATTTTGCTTTCTTTACGACTTTCTTTAAAGTGCTTCCATATTTCACTTCGCTTTTCATATATTCACATATTTTCTAGTTAAATTTATGAAAGCAAAATGGAAACACTTACTATTACATTTAAAAGACTAAACTTCTAAAATAAATTGCAAAACTTCACAAATGACGATATGGCGGTAAACATCGCGAATTTCGATCAGCTGTTTTAATTTTGACAAAGAAGTGATTGCCATACATTTTGAAATTTTAATTGCAATTTTGCCACATATAGTTTTAGTTCACTTTACTGAACGAACTAGTTCAATTAAAAGACCTAGTTCTTTAGTTCAATAGATCCCAGTAGTATGCAGGGTGATTGTAATGTTAATATGAATTATCGGGAGTAGGCATTTATACCCTTTACTAAGTATAGTTATTGATTGTGCAGTTACGTGCGCAGTTTCTGTGCTTTTGACAAATTGTCGATAAGATGACAAGTAATCAAGATTTTTATCAAGTTGACAAACATTTCTATTCTGTGCATAACTTGAGAACTCTAATAAATAATTAAACAAAATTTTTAAGTTAAACGGTTTTATTGAAAACAATACTTACATTAAGTAGTAATAATACTAAAAGATAGAAAATAATTAGGTAGGTCCTAGGAACTAGTCATTACACTCCTCATCAATCTAGAGCGTTGATCAGACAATTAAATAAAAGCGTTGGGCGCGTGAAATTTCTGAAAATGTAAGGCGTAGCATAACCTGATTAAGGTTCAGTTGGTCTTACTTATTATTATCAATAGAAATTTGACGCGTCCAACGCTTTTATTTAATTGTCTGATCAACGCCCTAGATTGATCAAGAGTGTGATGACTAGTACCTAGGACCTACCTAATTATTTTCTATCTTTTAGTATTATTACTACTTACTGTAAGTATTGTTTTCAATAAAACCGTTTAAGTAAAATTTTTTTTATTATTTTATTAGAGTTGTCAAGTTATGCACAGAACAGAAATGTTTGCCAATTTGATACAAAATCTTGATTACGTGTCAACTTATCGCCAATTTGTCAAAAGGACAGAAAATACTAAATATGGGCACCGTTACCAGTGGGGAAAAGAAAAAGAAACGTTTTTAAATATTGAAGATAAAGTAAAATAATTAACGAGCATTTGGAAAATAATGTGAGTGTTAAAATGATAGCTCAAAAACACGAAGTTGGGATGCAGACCGTTTATGACGTTTTTAAAAGCAAGGCAATGTTTTTAAAGTTTTGTGCACAGAGTGATTCAGTGGTTGGAATTCGTACCGAAAAACTTAAACAGCTGAAGAACCAAAAGTAGATTTGGCACTTTACGAATGGTTCAGACAAGAGCGTTTTAAAGGCACTCCAATTACAGAACTGATGATAAGAGAAATTCTAAAATATACCACACAAAACCAAACATTGGTTCTGAGTGTGATACTCCAACGGGTGTTTGCAAAATTTAAGAATAGACATGGCGTAAAAAGACTTCATGCTGAAGAGAAAAATCTTCAGCAGACTATGTAAATGCCACAATGTTTGTAGAACAATTAAATGATTGATATCAACGGAAAATCTTACCAGTGAGCAAATTTATTCTGCAGACGAGGCAGGCCTTTTTTGGAAGTGTTTGCCCGAGAGCAGTTTGGTTTTGTCATAACGAAAGATTCATAGATGGACATAAGGTGTCAAAAGAAAGACTAACCACTTCAGTTTGCGCTAGTGCTGCTGGTACATACAAGTGCAAAGCTTTAGTTATTGGTAAAAGTGCTCGTCTAAGAGCCCTAAAAAATGTATACGACCTTCCCGTAATTTATAAGGCCAATTCAAAAGCATGGGTAACGCAAACAATATTTTTAGAATCGTTTTACCAAAACTTTGTGCCAGAGGTAAAGAGCATCTTAAGAAATCGGTCTTACGGGTGTTAGCAAAATCCTTCTGTTATTGGACAACTGCCCGGCACATCCAGACGTTCACGATTTTAAGGCTAAAAACGTTATATTAAAATATTTGCCAACGAATTGTACGTCCTTGATCCAACCGATGGATCAGGGTCTAATATGGAGTTTTAAATGCCATTATCGTAAAACTATAGTGCAAAAACTAGTCTCGTCAATTAGCAGAGAAGATTTTAAGAAAGAATTTAATATAAAGAAGCCCTGTGGTCCATTGATAATGCTTGGGACGTTGTTACTTATAAGTTTTGAAGAACGCTTGGAATAATTTGTTTATGCCCAGATAATGAAGGTGCGTAGGCATATATTTATAATTTTTTTTAAATATTTTCATGCAAAAATTCATTGATTTTGTTATAGGAATGGACATATCGAATACGCACGTGAATTTCTACACAATGATCATATTTCGGATGACTTTACCACAGAGGATATAGAGACATGGCTGAAATGTGAGGAAAATGCCTCCCAATTTGCTGCTTTGTCAGATGAAGAATTATAAACATGACAAACAGTAACTCAGATGAACCTGAGCGAGACAATGGATTGGAAGACACTGATGAAGACGATATAATTGTTTCAGAAACCACTTTAAAAGAAGCGATAGGGGCATCAATTACATTGCTAAATTTCCTGGATAGCTCTGGTTGTCCCGGAATTAGAGAGCAGGATAAAATTCAAGTTTATCGCATACAAGAAAAACTTATAAAAGAAAATTATAATTGAAAAATATTAGACAAACAACATTACACGACTTTTTTTAAGAAATTGTATTCTTTTTTTACTTGAAGTCATTTTTTTGCCTCATGTTTTCAGCAGAAAATTTCATATATACATACATTGTATTTAATATAAAAATGTACATAATTTTCTTGAATAATTTTTTTTAATGTAAATATGTATGTACACCAATGTTCACTTGTAAAATAATAAAAATATTAAAAACACTATAATCAAAATTGTTATTCCATTAACCGTGAAAATCGATTATCCGTAATGCTTCTGGTCCCGACCATCACGGATAATCCAGGCCCGACTCTATGAGCCAAATCGGACCACTAATAAGATCTTTGTGAATATCTCGATCTTTGCGCCACCTAGCGGCGATTTTTTTCATAGGTCGCTTCTATTCATGTATGCATTATGTGTTCCAAATACGAACCAAATTGGACCACAAATACGATTTTTGTGAATATCTCTATCCATGCGCCACCCAGCGGCGATTTTTTTTCATAGCTCGCTTTCTATTCTTCTATGTATTATGTGTTCCAAATATGAGCGAAATCGGACCACAAATACGATTTTTGTGAATATCTCGATTCTTGCGCCACCTATCGTCGATTTTTTCATAGGTCGCTTTCTATTCATGTATGCATTATGTGTTCCAAATATGAGCCAAATCGGACCACAAATACGATTTTTGTGAATATCTCGACCAATGCGCCACCTAGCGGCGATTTTTTCATAGGTCGCTTTCCATTGTTGTATGTATTATGTGTTCCAAATATGAGCGGGAGCGGACCACAAATACGATTTTTGTGAATATCTCGATCCTTGCGCCACTTAGCGGCGATTTTTTCTTATTATTGCATTGTCATCGGGTTCCGAACTATATTCAAGCTTGTAGCTTATCGGAAGTTACTTAAATTTTAATTTCAAATTCGCGTTGGCCGGCCGGCCATGCAGCCTGTCAAGTCAACCTAAATAAAACCGTTTAAAAACTCTACGACCTGTGCTTTTCACCATATTGTGGTGAAATAATAAAGTAAGAGAAATCAGCTGTTTAGTGCAACAATTGCGAAATGGAAAAAACGTAAAAATTAAATATTGTTCATTATTTTTTGTAACAAATATTTTAAAATCACAGTTTTTTTCAAGGAAATCAAAAGTGGAACGTGCTATGCATGAGCAATTGGAGCAATATGTCTCATTTTATGCTGCTAACCCCGAAATGGGAAAAGGAAAAAATAATCCGCTGGGTTTTTTGGGGGTCATTTGGGAATGGCTTTGGGGACTCCCTCGGGGTCATTTGGCGGTCATTCGTGGATGGTTTTGGGGACTCCCTCGGGTAATTTGGGGGTCATCATCCCCGGGGAGGAAGCGCCTATAACAAAGTGTCCCGGACCAATGGTTCTAAGCTCAATGAGTAATTTGAAACGGGATTAAGGGGTCTTGTGTTAAGACAAATCTCAATTCTACATAAAAGAGCCCAAAACTCCTCAACGTATACTTGAGTCCAGATGCTACTCTTCTAAAAAGGGTTTAAAAGCTCTTCACGCCAGCCTCCCATTAACCCCTGTTTGTGGAGCTGATGCGGGTACAAAATGCAAGGACTATTCTTGGTAGAAGTACTTGGAAAGAAGTGCAGTACGAGAACCAGATAGAAAAGCCTTAAATTCAGAATTTAGGGATATGTTTTTAGAACACGCCCTACGCGAAATAAATCTAGAAAAGGTTGCTAGAAAGGTGGCAGTGCTAAGGTCATTTGTGGGTTCTAGATGAATGGCCTTCGTTGCGAAACAGACGAAAAGACAACGTACCTTTCTGGTTTTTTATATCGAAAGGACCTGCAAAATAAACGCCGGTATTTGTAAAAGCCCTAGAAAAGTCGTGCGTTCTGAAGGTAGGGAAGCCATGATTTGAGATTGCGTTTGCTTTTTTTATATAGTGCATACCTTGCAATTGTGGACGACTGACTTGATCATAACTTTAATCTGGAGGATCCAATATTGTGCTCGAAAAAATCTCCATGTTCTCCATGAAGTGATATTTCACTAAAAAGCGTGAGTAATGACAGTTATACGACAGAAGGAATGGCGCCGTTCTTTGTAGCTGAGGTCTAGCGATGCTCCTAGACGACCTCCTATTCTTAAAACTCCGCTTGAAACGATAAATGGATTCAAGGTTTAAGATTTCGCTTTTAGCGCTTATCGCAAGTCCAGATTTTAAATTCGAAACTTCCGCTGGAAAATGTTGTTGCTGGCAGAGGGCAAATATTCGCTGGGTCGAACCTTTGATTTCCTCCGGAGAGATTGACACAGAAGCTGCTTGAAACATTGATTTATGAGTAGGGTGGGTCCTTTGGACGCAACAAAAGACGTACGATAGAACTCGTAAAGCCCTTGGAAGCGAAGAGAAGCATTGGAGTATATCCGAAACTTCAACGACTTCCGTTACGTGGGAGAGCACGCGATTTCCCTCTTCCTCGGTTTTGGAAGATCGACTCTTGTTTTGGCCATTATGACTTGCCTTCTTGCAACCAAGAAGGGCCCTGCCACCACAAAGGCTGGATTCGAGGATGAGTTCACGTGATACCAGTGATTCTTCCCACCTTGTCTACGATTTTGGTAACCCTGTGGGATACGAAAGATGACCAGAAGCATGGTGGTGGAGCACGGTAGTGGAGTCAGTCCATAGATAAACCTGCACAGATCGAAGATCGAGGTTATTGACGACTGAGTCCATCATTTCGGCCAAGAGTATTGCTCCACACAATTCCAAGCGCGGAAGAGGTATCGTTTTCATTGGAGCTACTCGAGTCTTGGCTAACAGTAGATTTATGTGGACTTCCTCGCCTTCTTCCATGCGCATATAAATGGCTGGCGCGTAGGCCTCTTCAGAGGCGTCACAAAATCCGTGCAGTTCCATTTTGTAGGATGAAGAAAACTTAACCCATCGTGGAATACGGATGTTGTTAGTTGCAGAATAGACTGTGGAGAACTTATGCCAACATTCTAATGTGGTCCGAAGACACTTGTTAATAGCAACCTCTTCCCTCTAACCAGACATTTTGCATCATCATTTTCGGTACTATAATTATAGGAGCCAGCCATCCTAGAGGATCGAATAGTTTCGCGATGGCCAACAGAATCTTGCGTTGTAACGTAGCGTTACAATAAC
>JARSSU010025604.1:0-32544 GCA_029619165.1 Eurosta solidaginis
CAAAAAAACAAAAAAATTTAAAGTTAAAGTTCAAGTTAAAAATAAAGTTAAAGTTAAAGTTAAAGTTAAAGTGAATCTTAAAGTTAAAGTGAAAGTTAAAATGAATCTTAAAGTTAAAGTGAAGGTTAAAGTTGAAGTTGAAGTTAAAGTTAAAAATAAAGTTAAAGTGAAAGTTAACGTTAAAGCTAAAGTTAAAGTTAAATTCAAAGTTAAATTTAAAGTTAAACTTAAAAATAAAGTTAAAGTGAAAGTTAGAGTTAAAGTAAAAGTTAAAGTTAAAGTTTAAGTTAAAGTTAAAGTTAAAGTTAAAGTTAAAGTTAAAGTTAAAGTTAAAGTTAAAGTTAAAGTTAAAGTTTAAATTAAAGTTAAAGTTAAAGTTAACGTTAAAGTTAAGGTTATTATAATTGCATAAGTTGATAATATGCAATAGCTTTACCGCGGCAGTCCCCGGGTGCCACACGTCCTTTTTTATTGTTTTAAGAACTCCGCAGAATCGCATTACCGATTTGTGCTGAGTGCGCAGATATACGTATGTAAGTGAGCCCTTAGTGACCAAAAATCGAGAAAAAAAGCAAATAATGCCAACTGAAAACTACGAATTTCTCATGCACAGAATTAAGCGGGAGTCATTGGTGCCGTATGTCGTATCGCTGTAGTCATATCCCTAACATAATCAGCTGTTTATCGTTACGACGGTAAACCAAAACCTAATTGGTTTGGCTACGATACGGTTACGACCTTAGCGGCACCATTAATCGATTGCATTGATTCTCATAAGGTTGGTCGAATCAGCTGTTAAAAGGTTACCGATACGGTTGCCGATAAAGCACCAATGTCTCCAGCTTTAACAGTTACAAAATATGCGTAGGCGCCACGAATAGCATAAATTGAAAACAAATCTAGTTAGAGGTCGTAAGATTTTCAATAGGCCGATAAAAACAAAAACAATTTTTCAGCTGTTATAAGTAAATTTATTATCAAAAATGTCGAAGCGTTGTTTTTTTGTGTGATAAAAAGAGACAAATATAATAATACAGGCTTGCAGAAAGTGAATTAGTTAAAAAAAATTACAATAGCAGCCAGCCCAGTACTCATATTTTGTTTACTCTATCACAAATTTACTTCATTAAAAAACTCAAATAAAGGCTTTATTTCCTCGGAAAGCGGTGCCGCTATATTACGACCGCTAAAGAACGCCCGGTATACTCACCGTTTTCAGCGGCACCGCTTTGTTGGAAACTGTGAACACTTACAGCAGACGACCCACAAAATTTTATTTTACATTTGTCCTTTCTTTCTCTTTCTTTCTTTCCTTTTATTTTTTTAACTGCACATACAAAAATAAAACGTGTTCAAAAAAATTAAAATTAAAAAATATTGTTTATTTTATAAATATTTGGCAAAATGTTCACCGCTTTGACAATTGCGGTGGGAAAAAACGGCGATGAACGAGTTTCTACCGTCATGATGGCCTTAATATTTTATGCCCAGCTGCTATATTACATTACGGTGAACTTCCCCGTCTTCTCAGTTTACACATAATTAATTTTACACTGCAACATTTTTAACAACATACTCTACCGCTATGTAACGGCTGCTAAATAGCGGCACCGCTGTCGAGGAAACCAAGCCTTAAGTAAAATTTTGAAAACGTTTTTTTATCGTTTGTTCAAGCTAATTCACTTTAAATTATTTTTAAAAACGTTTAAAGAAATGCTTGTTGGATGTATAAGTATATTTTTATACGTGTATATTTGAATTTTTTTCATTTCAAAAATATGAATTCTTCGCCTTGTTATACTCAGTTGAGCAGATCTCACAGAGTATATTAACTTTGATTGGATAACGGTTGGTTGTACAGGTATAAAGGAATCGAGATAGGTATAGACTTCCATATATCAAAATCATCAGTATGGAAAAAAAATTTGATTGAGGCATGTCCGTCCGTCCGTCCGTCTGTCTGTCCGTTAACACGATAACTTGAGTAAAGTTTGAGGTATCTTGATGAAATTTGGTATGTAGGTTCCTGGGCACTCATATCAGATCGCTATTTAAAATGAACGATATCGGACTATAAGCATGCCCACTTTTTCGATATCGAAAATTTTGGAAAACCGAAAAAGTGCGATAATTCATTACCAAAGACGGATAAAGCGATGATGGGTCACTTGGTAGGTGGGTTGACCTTATGACGCTGAATAGAAAATTAGTCAAATATTGGACAATGGGCGTCGCACCGCCCACTTTTAAAAGAAGGTAATTTAAAAGTTTTGCAAGCTGTAATTTGGCAGTCATTGAGGATATCATGATAAAATTTGGCAGGAACGTTACTACTGTTACTATATATGTGCTAAATAAAAATTAGACAAATCGGATCAAGAACACGCCCACTTTTAAAAAAAATTTTTTTAAGTAAAATTAAAAAAAAATTTAATATCTTTACAGTATATAAGTAAATTATGTCAACATTCAACTCCAGTAATGATATGGTGCAACCAAATACAAAAATAAAAGAAAATTTCAAAATGGGCGTGGTTCCGCCCTTTTTCATTTACTTTGTCTAGAATACTTTTAATGCCATAATTCGAACAAAAATTTACCAATCCTTCTGAAATTTGCTAGAGGCATAGACTCTATGACGGTAACTGTTTTCTGTGAAAGTGGGCGAAATCGGTTAAAGTCACGCCCAGTTTTTATACACAGTCGACCGTCTGTCCTTCCGCTCGGCCGTTTAAACAATAACTTGAGCAAAAACCGATATATCTTTACTAAATTCAGTTCGCGTACTTATCTGAACTCACTTTATCTTGGTACAAAAAATGGCCGAAATCCGACTATAACCGCGCCCACTTTTTCGAAATCGAAAATTACGAAATAAAAAAAATCCCATAATTCTATACCAAATATGAAAAAAAGAGATGAAACACGGTAATTTATTGGTTTATTGACGCAAAAAAAAACTTTAGAAAAAACTTTGTAAAATGGGTGTGACACCAACCATATTAAGTGGAAACAAATGAAAAAGTTCTGCAGGGCGCAATCAAAAGCCCTTGGAATCTTGGCAGGAATACTGTTCGTGGTATTACATATATAAATAAATTAGCGGTACCCGACAGATGATGTTCTGGGTCACCCTGGTCCACATTTTGGTCGATATCTTGAAAACGCCTTCACATACACAACTAAACTTCAAACCCCTCATTAATACCTTTAATTTGATACCCATATCGTACAAACACATTCTAGAGTCACCCCTGGTCATCCTTTAGAACTATGGCTGACTCCCTTTTAAAATACTCTTTAATACCTTCCATTTGATACCCATGTCATACAAACACATTCCAGGGTTACCCTAGGTTCATTTTCCCTTTGTATGGGTGCAGCCCATGTTTAAATAATAAACACATTAAGCCTTGTATTGTATTTGTTGGCCGTTTCATTGTTTAATCGACTAAACTGAGATTTTATAACAATTAATATGCAGAAGTTGAGTAAAGAGGATAGTGACCCGTTGTTACCCCTATAATACTTTTTACACACGCTACTACAATTCACTAACACTGACAAAGCCTGCGCATGTGCAGAACATACATTTGCACAGTTTCAGCAAATAATGATTGACAGAAAATTTGAACATTAGGAAGATAGGAAGGTATTGATATAGAAGTATTATATATATGTTTGATACTCAATCTCGAAATACTTAATTACCACACGATCATTTGACTATTGGCGGCCGCCGTTATGTGATGGTAGCGTGCTCTGCCTACCACACCTAAGATCCTGGGTTCACGCCCCGGCCAAAGCAACATCAAATTTTGGAAACAAGATTTTTCAATTAGATGAAAATTTTTCTAATAAGGGTCGCCCCTCGGCAGTGTTTGGCAAGCGCTCCGAGTGTATTTCTGTCACGAAAAGCTCTCAGTGAAAACTCACCTGCCCTGCAGATGCCGTTCGGAGTCGGTATAAAACGAGTAGGTCCCGTCCCGCCAATTTGTAGGAAAAATTAAAAAGGAGCACGACGCAATTTAGAAGAGAAGCTCGGCGTAAAATCTCTGCGGAGGTTATCGCGCCATACATTTATTTATTTTTTATTTATACTACAGGCCTAAAAATTTTACACCCAGAGTTCCGTATATACACTCTATAGGTTTTTGGCATTTAGTGGCAGATTGTTAAAATTGATTTCGCCTTAAAATAAGAACCTGCTAGATGTGTAACATAAAGTCCAATGCGGACGAAAAACTGCTCTCCGGCATGCTTACACCAAGGAAGATCGGTAGATACGCACTGCATAGGGTGGTTATAAAAAAAAAGAAAGAAAGGATTATGCATTAGGAGTCTCCTTAGAGAATTCCAGATCTTTCAGCAATGTCTCCAAACAGGCGGTCATGGATGGTCTTAACTACATTGAAGTAAATAGCCAAGTAGCCATAACCAGAGTGAGCAGCTGTATGTTAAATTTCAGGAAAATTACTTCACAATGGGGGTTGTATGAGGCCACGAAATTAGTAAACAGGAGCACGCCGAAGGGCGGGGTAGCTCTGTTGGTCATCAACCAGCTGCTCAGGCGGTTCGATGAGGAAGTTTGACGGGTCAACTTACGGCGTCGGCAGAAGACGTGGCAGTTGCCATGAGTGGAAACTGCGTTCAAACAATTATCTCTTTAATGGATCGGACGCTTCCGGATATACATAAATACCTGGGTGTCCAATGTCGAGTTGACCGCAAACCGGAGAAGACGGATGTGTTTTTGTTTAACAGGATGTACAATGCCCAAGTTGATCTACGCCGAAGCTAGGAGGGCTGAGATTGCAGGAGAAACTTGTACAAAATATCTACGAATAATTCTAGACAGTAAGACACGAACACAGAACTTACTCAACCGTTTTTCCTTGCAACTCGCATTTCCTACACTTGCTGTTATTGACAAAGCCTGATTTATAAGTATGTGACGCCAGGGTGCAGTTAGTATGCCCATGTGAGCCTTAAGTCTTCTCTCTTTAGAGATATGAGCCACTTTGTGAGACAGCGAAAACAATGTCAGCATGGAAATCAAACGGAGCATACCTCTTGCCAGCTGAGTGGGAAAGTGAACAGTAAAGTCCTCCCTCGACGAACAAATATTACGCTCTATAAGTGGCTCATCATACTTTTTCTGACATATGGTTCGGAATATTCGGAGTCTTCGAAAAAAAAGTTCTCGGAAAGATTTACATATGTTCCTCTCCGTAATGCTGACAGCGAATATTGAAAAAATTATAATGATAAGCTGTATGAGCTCTCCGAGGGCATGATGCAGCGAACAAAAGCCCAAAGGCTTCGCTGACTACTTCATGTTATGAGAATGGACGAAGACGCTCCAGCCAAGAAAGTATTTTAACCGAGCAGAACTTGAAAGAGCCAGGTGGAGGCAGGCTTGGCTTCCCTTGGAGCTCCAAATTAGCGCCCGTTATAGCGAGACAGGTAAATCTGGTGTGCCTTGTTACGAAACGGCCAAAAAAGCTTAGCCGGTTAAGCGCCAAATAATTATGTTGTGCTTCGGAGTGATTCATTCGACATTATTTGAATAACGCAAGTTTTTTTACATTTCTTATTTTCTCAATTTTAGCATCAAAAAATATTTCCTCTGGTAGCACTTTTGCCAGTAAATACCAAATTAATGTTGCATTCACGGTTGCCACACCATGTTTTCATTTGGGTCCAAAATCCATAGAAAAAGAAGGACCAAATTTTAAAGAAGTGGACTATGTTTTTGTATTCTTTAATTGGCTTACAAACAATTCGGCAATTAACAAAAGTGTCAAAGTACAATTCCACACTCATTCATTATAACAAAAACTTTATATAAATATATATTTTAACGAAAAACCTAAACCGAAAACCCGTGCCAAAAGCCAAACTAGTTCTGTTTTATTTACATAAAAAATTATTTTTAAACTAAATTTCTCCAGAGCTCGGTCGTATTAATTTTATCATAAAATCAGTCCTAAAAGTAAAAAAAAATTGTTAACAATAGCTGGGTTTTCCATTTTCTTTTTTTTTAATTTAATTCTTTTCTCTTCCGTTTACCAATGCACCGTCACGCTTCAATTTTCCAATATATGGCCCAGATTCAGTGCGAGTGTTGAGATATATACTTTTTTAAACGGTTTTATTTAGCTTGACTTGGCAGGCTGATTGGCTGGCTGGCTGGCTGGGCGGCACGAATTCTGTAATTGAAATTTAAGTAACTTCCCGATAAGCTACAAGCTTGAAACTTTGAATATAGTTCAAAACCCTATGACAGTGCAATAATAAGAAAAAACTGCGATAGGTGGCGCATGGATCGAGATATTCAAAAAAATCGCATTTTTGGTCCAATTTGGTCCATATTTACACATAATACATACAGAAAGCGACCTATGATCTCCGATTTGGCTCATATTTAGAACAAATATTACATACAGTCCGGTAGAAGTGATATGAAAATATTTTGTAGTTCGAGGAGGGACAAGCATACGTGGCGCAGAGTCGAGTAAAGTCTTTGGAAGGATTATGTATTGAGGACTTAGATTGTAGCAAATTGTCGGGAAAAAGTCCTTGTAATAATGAGTCACTAAATGATCTAAATAGAATGAGTAATAATAGGCAATTAAATAAAGGCTAAAAACTTGACAATGAAATAATTAAAAAATTTAAAACTCGAACAATATATCTCTTTATTTCAGCGGAGATGCAAATAAGTTAATAGAACACACTTTCTTTGTTCGCAATGGACGCGTCATATTTCTATTGATAGTCATATATAAGACCAAGTGAACCTTAATAAGGTCATGCTACACCTCACATTTTTAGAACGCTTTTATTTAATTGTCTGATCAACGCCCTAGATTGAAGAGGAGTGTGATGACTAGTATCTAGGACCTACCTAATTATTTTCTAGCTTTTAGTATTATTATTACTTCATGTAAGTATTGTTTTCAATAAAACCGTTTAACTTACTTTTTTTTTAATTATTTTATTTCCATATAATTTGTGTTAGAGAAAACTTTACCTTTCAAAACTCACATTTATTGAATTTAACTACCGTTAAGAAGTTTTAAAAGTGTCAACTGTGTAGTTTGTCTAGGTACAGGAAATTAATTAACAATGTTATTATAAAAGAGAGCACAACCCCCTCTCCAACGGGAATAATTTGGCACAAAGCCTTTATATCAGTTCTACGTTGAGCGTTTGTAAAGTTATCGCTTTCCTAAAATATTTCTGCCTTACTTCCAATAGCAAACTTCCTTGGGTTAAGATATTTAGTATTCTAAATTATGTATACTGAAACTTTCTAAATATCGAATATTTGGATATAATCATTGTACCTTAAATTACTCAAACTGTGCTTCATATTGATGATATAATATCGACAGACAATCTTTTTCTGGTTGAACTAATTAATGCAGGCCGGAAATATATCTATAAATTTTGATAAAAATATATCACGGATAGTATTTGGTAACCCATCGAAATATCTTGTATCAAGACAAGATTTTCTGATTAGCAGTTTGTTTTACCAACAATTAACGAAAATTTGTTTGCTTTAAGATCCAACACTTTTCTAAACTATCTGCTAAAAACAAAAGGGGCCGCGGACCAAATAGGGTTAGAAAGGACCAGTTTTGGTACAAATGGGCCAAAGTGGCAAACGTGCTTGAATTACTCATAAGCAAACATGTTGCTTCCCAACATGTTGCTTCCCAACATGTTGCATTATTAGAAACACCAGCGCACAAACACACAAAACTTTGTGGTACAACTACTTAAACATCTTGTTGGTGGCGCATCATGCGTTGGAGTTATAGCAATGCAATTGTTGCTCTGTTGTTGTTGTTATTGTTGTGTGTCATACATGCCATTTGGCTGGCTCTTGACAACGACTGGTGGTAAAAATAAAAACAAACAAACAAACAAAAAATAAAGCATGTAAAAAGAAAAAATAAATATAAACTGGTTGTGCTATAATTTCCAATTAGGTAGGTGGGTATATGCAATATGGTGTTTTATTTTCAATTGTTTTTTTTCTTTGTCACATTTTTATTTAATATTTCTCCTTACAGAACTTGGCTTGAAATAAACACAATAAAGCTATTTAATTTTCTAAACTTTATAAGCAAATTTCACACCCCAAAACGTTCGCCAAATTATTTGCAGTAGAATGAATAGACGTTTCTTATCGAAACATCGAATTGAAGCTGAACAAAACTGTTTCTCATGTAGTTCGGTAATATAGGGCAACTTGTAGAAATTTTTGAATCAGAGTAATTTTCAAATTTTCTCAAAACTTTTTAACCCCTCATGAAAAGTAGTGATAGAATGATACGAGTACTGAGTGAGTAGTATCGATGCTTTTCCAAAAAAATACTCTAGTATTTTCTGCTCGATGCTTTTTGCCAAGTACTGAGTAAAGTAACGATACTTTTCTCCGATACTTTACTATGTGTCGATGGTCTACAGGTTTAGTTTCAAGAAAATACAGTCCATTACTAGTATAACTTGGGAAAAATTGAGATAACTTAACCAAATCTGGTACATGAGCCTATCTAAACTAAAGACGATGTTAACTCCACTTTTTATTCAAAATGACTTTTGATAATGGTAGAATGGAAGACAATTTGTGCATAGGGTGATAAAGGAATAAGAAAGGTTTATTATACGGAATCACTAAAATGTCTAGAAACAAAACCTGCTAGCTGCAAAATAATAAATTTTCAATACATTTCAAAATGTAGAATGTTGAGTGTCGTTTTCATCTAATCGAGTTTTTTCGTTCTACTCTGAAATTTTGGTGGATAAAAATTGGTCGCATTGAGATTATAACCACAACCACTTTCAAAACTTTCAAAAAGTGGAAAAAAGAGGGAGAATGCATAATCAAATACTGAAAAAGTGGTAAAACCTGAGAAGTGATTGACTTTTATGACGAAAAATAGAAATTTAGTACATTTTGCAAAATAGTCTGCACCGCCCATATTAAGTAGAACAAAACCTAAACTATTTTTGTACGTTGAAATTTAATGGCCTAAATATTTATTGAAAGAAAGCGTAAGGAAAAAAGCAAATTTTCGATACTCTGTATCATTGCAATCCGTTCATATTTCAGGCACTCTTTTTGTACAGGTAATAAATCTAACATAACAATAATTTCACCAACTTTAGTATCTACAAGTTTTTCTTGATATCTACAAGTTTTTCAAGTATGAACACTTGATGTGAAAAGCCTCATATGTAAGGGCTCACAGCTCGTTATATTATAGTTGTGTTCCAATGAACCTGATCCAGATAACATGCAAATGCAACAACAGCGCTATAGATAGATCCTGATATCTATCTCGATCATTTTCGGAAAAACAGGGTGGCTCTATTGATATGGTTTTTTGTGGAAAAATTTTGACAGCATACCCTCTGTACTTGGTAGCACTTACAGACACATGCACTAGGGCATCCGATATTTAACGTATTTCTTCCACTCGACGATCCATACATTTTAATTTTAAGTATGAAAACAAATTATTAACGCCATAAAATAATTATATTATATTTATTTTAAATCATGATAGAAAAATTTTACATTTTTTATTTGAAAAATACAAGAAGTACAACATAATTTGCAATTACTTATTGCACAAAGCTCCTGACGGAAGTAAAATGTTTAATATCAGCCTTGGAACGATAATTATTTAGTTTAAGGCGCTTCTTTTGGCACCTCTCTCGACATTTTTGGACGTTTTTTAACTGCGGACCTTTTGTTAAACATTAGTACTCCAGCCTTTTTAAATTAAAAATGCTATACAATTTTATATGGAAAATACAACGCATTTGAGGCATAGTTTAAAGAACTAATACTACTCATTAATTTGATAATTTGTTCTAACTTTTCAAGTAAAATTGTATAGAGCTTTTCGTGGGGAAAAAGGTGAAAAAACAGGCACCCTATTATGTGTACACTGGAGTGGTCTTAAAAATTTGTTTTCCGCAAAAAGACTGTACCGCCCCCCAATTTAGTCCTTTGTATGTAAGTAATAAATATCACAACTCCTGGGCAGATTGCACCAACTTAAGGCGTGGCACATTCCCATTGAAAATGCCCAAACCCATTTTTTTTTAATTTTCGAAAATAATGCCCGACAAATCTTTTAAAAAGTTGTAAATAAGCTGTTTTACTTATAATTTTTGGAAATAGACGTGGCGCTTCCCATTTTGCAATCAAGCATTTTGCAACGTTTTGGGAGACCCATTGACGTATCAAGTCAAAATCAGTTACACATATTTTTCCCACATTGGTTAAGGGCCACGCCTATTTTATAAACTAGTATAGGATCATGGACCAATGTTAAAGGCATTATCTTTGTGAAAAATATATTAATATCAATCGTATTTTACTTTCAAAATACCATTATAACAAAAAATTTAAGAAATAAAATATTTCAAATGGGTGTTTCAACTCTCCTTTTTCGGCCATTCATTATAATACGTTTCGATAGCCATTATTGGAAGAAGAATGGAACTATTGTGAAGAAATCTTTTATAAACATGCATATTTCCAATAAAATCGGGCAAAATATATTTAATAAACACCTCCCTTTTGACAACACTTAATGTCAAAAAACTGAAACTAAATGAACTGTACGACAGCCCTTTACTTCTACTTAATTGGCGCTTAACCGTTTAAACGGTTATATTCGTCCAACTAGGCGCGCCAATCGGTCACACCAAGGGAGTTTAAATTGATTTCCACCTGGTATGTCCAGCGGAGTGGGGGCCGCCCTTTACCTCCTAGCAGGGTTCCGATAAAAATATTTTCTGTTATTCGCATTACATGGCCTAGCCAGCGTAGCCGCTGAGTTTTAATTTGCTGGGCCATGCCTTCGGTACTCGCCATCACCAACGCGTAGAGGTCCGTAAATCTTTTGAAAACTTTTCTCTCGAAAACTCCCAGAGCCGCTTCATCTGATTCAAGCTTATGCACCATATAGCATGACGGGTACGATAAGTGAATTGTAGAGCATGATTTTCGTTTTCGGAGAGAGGACTTTTGAATTGCCTACATAGTCCAAATTAGTATTTAATGGCAAGAGTGATTCTTCGCTGGATTTCAGAGCTGATGTTGTTGCTAGTGTTGATGCTGGTTCCCAAATAAACGAAGTCTATTACTATTTCGAAACTATGCCTGCCAAAAGTAGCGTAGTTTCCAAGGCGCAAATGCGCTGACGCTTTGCTCGATGACAGCAGGTACTTCGTTATGTCTTCATTCACCATCAAACTCATCAATTTGTTAATTTCTTGTCTTTAGTTTGGCAACGTTGCCTTTAATAAACCTATCTTTTCAAAAACAGATGTCGCTGCTTGGCCTCTAGCCGTATGTTTTAAATGAACACAACGGCGACATCTGCCTTTCATAACTCATTTGTACAAATATATCACGACCTCTGTGTCTCCAGTCTCCCAATGATCCAGAGCATTCCCGTGAGAACCGATCGGGATACGGAGCTAGAAAACTCACTGGATGAGGGCTAATTTGTGTGAAGCGAGGAAGTTGGATCAAAAGATAAATGATTGTTGTTAAGAATCAACCTGAAGCAAATAAGTGGTTTTTTTTTAATTAATGGAGAACCATAAAACAGTTTTAACAAACATGGAAGAAGAAGAAGAAAGGTTGTCTAAGTTCGAATGTAAACGAACATCATATACTCAGCTAGAGATCTATCGCACAGTTCTTTTAGTTCAGTTTCTTGGCCCTAAGTAGTATCGAAAGAGGGGTGTTTGTTTAATTATTTTGAGTCTTTTATAAGAAGTATTCCTCTTTGTACAAGAAATAAGTGTAAAGGGTTTCTGCCCCCATTTTAAAAATGTTTAAGTTACGTCAATCGGTCTTCGAGTTATGGCTCCAGAAACGGTAGCCAGTGCATGATCAAATAAGAGGTGGTGCCACGTCCCGCTTCAAAAAATTGTTGTCATTCATTTAATTGTTATAAATATGTACACTTTAGAAGAGAAATAGCGTATTCACAACTTTTTATAAGGTTTTGTCGGGCATGGCTCTCGAAAATAACAAAAAAACCCGATTCTGGGCATTTTCAATGGAAATGTGTCACGCCTTAACTTTAAGTTATCTGCCCAAAAGTTTGGAAATTAATTACCTATATACAAAGGAATAATTTGAGGGGGCGGTACCGCTTTTTTAAAAACTTTTATCTTTTTCATACAAAATATATCCAGTCTAGTGTACACATTAGCTGTGTGCTGCCAACTGTCATAGTACTGCTCCGGATCGTTCCAATGAAATTTGATTGTGATCCAGAATTCGATGACTGAATGGAACGCTACTAATTTTTGGTTTAGCACGAACTTAAACTTCATTACTTGCTCAAAATATACTATCACGTTAAAAAAAAAGAAAAGATACAAAGTTATCTACCTAACATTTGGTAAAAGTTCCGAGTATTTACTTGGACCGAGTATCTCGATAAGTTTTATTGAGTATAAGAACTAGCATCGGTACTTTAATCCGAGTATTTTAAATGAGTACCGATATCGATACTTTTTTTTAAGTTTATTAGATAACTTGCCGTTCTGCAAGTAGGCCTAGAAAAGAAGAATTTTTATATTTTGAGGTGGGTAGGAAAAAGAAAAATAAAACCGGCACCAAAAATGAAACGCCCTAATGTTCATATATGCATAGGTATTCGCACGAGATTTTTGTTGTCATTGCATTGATATTTAAATGATTGCTACGAAAGTCTTTTATTTATTTACCATGTTTCTCGCTTAATTTTTCAATCCATAGCATTTTTCATATCGTATCTTTACTTGCTATATTTATTTTGTTGTTCTGTTTCGTTTTTTATTCTTGCTACATTTGATATTAATAATACTGTTTATTGAAGAGAATTTAATATGAAAAATGTCTGGGGTATAGTTTTGGCTTCATAAGAAACTACCACATACTAGAGCTGGATTTCGATTCGATTCTTAATCGATTTAATCGATCTTTTTTTTAGAAATGTAGAATCGATTTTTTTTAAATCATTCGATTCTTTAGGCATCGAAGTTTTCATCACTATCTACTTACGGATGCTTGAGGAAATACATCCCAGCCAGCATTTTTTGAAATTTTTGATCATCAAATATTCAAATATCATACCCCAAGATGATTAAAAACGTTAAAATTTAAAGGTATTTTTTATTCGAAAATTAATGTATCGTCGGGAGAAAAATGTACCATAAATGTGATTATTCTTGAATAATCATTTTTGATTCATGTTTCGAAACACTTTTTATTCATATTTGATATCATTGTAAAATTGAACTTTAATTGTTTTAGATTATTATTTGACTGCTTTTCACGGTCTTTTTCTGATCATATTCGTGAACATATTTCAATCGTTTTGGTTGAGATTTTTGAATCGTTTTTGAATACGGTTATCATGATTTATTCTTCATATCTCATACAAACTAAGATACTACATGATAATCATATTTCATCAGGGGAAGAAGATTATCAATGAAAAGTAAAATTTTAACAAGTATAAAATTTATTGTTCAGTCAACAAAGATAGTCGGAAAATATTCAGAAAGCTGATTGAAAAATGATTAAACATTTTTGATCACCTAAAGTAAACACATTTGATTCAAATATGATTCCAAAATGTGATTGAAAAACAATATTCAGTTTTTGATCTTCAAAAGTATTCATTTTTGATTATTTCTTTTGTTCACTTGTATGATAACTCATATTTAGTCAATTTAGTTAGATTCAAGCCCCGCAAGGCACCCAAAAGAGTGTGTGTGGAGGCATTGGTACCTGGTTTTTGACAGTGCGGGACAGTGGCACAGATAGTGCTCAACGCTTTCTATATCCTCCTCGTCCCTACAGCTGCGGCAGAAGTCATTTGTCTGCAGGCCCATATAGGCACCGTGAGTGCCCATGAGACAGTGACCTGTAAGAAGGCCCACTAGTTGGCTTATAGAGAAACGGTTTAACAATATCACCGATCGCGATCTCTTTTCATCCAGCTTAGGCCAGATTTGCTTGTATATGCTACATGTAGGTTCCTTCGCCCATCTGGCGTTTGCCTGATCCGTGAAAAGAGATCGAAGGTAGTATTTGCAAGTGTTTAGAGGAGGGCTGGCCCAACCAGCGGAGGTTATTGTTTGCAGGTTGGTGCCTTCCCTAGCCAGCTCATCCGCGGCGCAGTTTCCTAAGATGTCACAGTGGACAGGAACCCATATTATGCTTAGGTTGCAATTTTCAGCTAGTTTGTTGAGGGTTTCTCTGCACTTCAATGCCACTAGTGACGAGGTGTTACTGCATTGCAGGGATTTTATGGCAGCTTGGCTGTCAAAGAAAATTGAAATAGAATTGGTCACCTGCAGGTTAGCAAGATAGAGGGCTGCTTTCGAGATAGCTATGAGTTCAGCCTGAAAACACTGCAGTGATCGGGTAAGCGAAAGCTCTCACTTAGATTTAGCTTCTCCGAGAATATTCCGCTGCCGACTCTGTTGTTTAGTTTAGAGCCATCTGTAAAAACGGAGATTTCGTGTGATCCCGGCTCCACGCCGTTTGTCCACTCGTTCCTCTCTGGGATTCTTGTGGAAAATTTGTTGTCGCAGCAAGGGAACGATGTTGTATAGTCCAATTTCAAGAAGGTTTCGGGGACTTGATTCAGGATCCGGGTGTGACCAAACCTGCAGTCCCTTCATGGTTCGATAGCGTTGAGCCTTACCGCGTTGCAGGAGCACAGTATCTACTATATAGATCAGTTGGGAGAAGGAATAATATAGTTTCAAGAGCTTTGGTGGGAGTGGAGGGAAGGGCACCGCTGGTGAGCATTGCCGCCATCCTCTGCACTCTCGTTACTTTGCTCTTATAGATTCGATATCGAGTGCCGTCCACCATACTATGCGTGGCTGGAGACCACGACCGTTTTTCCGATTGCCGACTTACAAGCGTAGAGAGCCATTGTGGCTTTCCAGGATCGTTCCTCCACATTTTGCTTCCAGTCAAGCTTTCTGTCTAGAATAACTCCGAGATATTTAACCTCGGTAGAGAGTTTGATTTCCCTCCCGTTTAGGGACGGGAAGGGTAAATTCCGGTATAATGCGTTTGCGGGTAAAAGCACTATCTCAGTTTTTTCACTGCTGATGCTGAGTCCGCATTCCATAGACCAAGTTTTGTTAGATTAAGAGCATTTTGCAAGAGTTCGCCAAGCACCGGAAGGTGTTTGCCGGTAACTGTCAAGGCTATGTCGTCGGCATATGCAAAGACTTGGCATCCGGTGTGCTGTAGTATAGATAACAGAGCGTTCACCGTCAGGTTCCATAGTAGAGGAGAAAGAATGCCCCCTGGGGTTCCTCTGTTGGTATACCTTATTAACGATGAGCTGCACAGCTCAGAGATAATAATTCTCTTGTTTAGAAGGAGCTCGACGAATTTCACAAGAGGCTCTTCCACCCCTAGTGAACGTAGAGATTTTGTGACCGCTGCTGGGAGAACGTTGTTGAAGGCTCCTTGTATGTCGAGCAAGATACCCAGCGTAAATTCTTTAAAGGCAAGACCCTTCTCTATCTTAGTAGTGATAGCATGTAGAGCGGTCTCTACGGATTTGCCCTTAGAGTAGGCGTGTTGGTTGTTGGAGATTAGTGCCTTATTTGCCGATCGTCTAATATTGGCGTCCAGCAATCGTTCTAGAACTTTTAGGAGGAAGGAGGGCAGACTTATTGGTCTGAAATCCTTTGGACTGTTGCCCGATATCCTGCCCCCCTTTGGGTATGAGACTACTTTTGCCTTGGTCCATTCCATGGGGATATAGACCAGGTTGAGGCAAGCCTTGTAGATTTTAGCTAGCAGCGGGCTTATAGGATCGCTTGCAGCTTGCAATTCAGCGGGAAATATTCCATCCGTTCCCGGAGATTTGAAGGGTTGAAAGGACTAATTGCCCAGATAACTCCTTTTTCGCTTACAATGTGGTCCAGGTGGTTGAAACGGCCGGGGTTAGATGCGTGTTTAAGGGGTATGGTTGAGATCAGCAGCCTGGAAAGTGAGTTCTGATCAGGGTTTCCAGAATTTCCGTACTAGAAGTGGCCCATTCTCCGCTCGTTGTGCGAATGCAGCTTGGAGGTATGGGGTTTTTGGAGAGAGACCTTTCGTAGGCGATTGGCCTCTGAGACTTCTTCGATGTCATTGGTGAAGTTCTTCCAGGAGTCCCGTTGGCCTTCTGGATTAACTTCTTAAAAGATTTTAAGGCGTCCCTATAATGGGACCAGATTCCAGTGCGCTTAGCCTCATTAAAGAGTTTCTGCTGTTTTTCCTCTGCTCCGAGATTTCTTGGTTCCACCAATAGGGTTTCTTTTTACCCCTTACCTTAATTTCCGGGCAGGCTACTGTGAATGCAGCGTTACAAGATTTGGTGATAAGATCTACTGCTTCTTCTATTTTTGACGATGAGTCTAGCTCACCGAGAGAAGCAAATGTTGTGTCTAAAGGAGGCGCTTCATCAGTTGTTAGCGGTAGGCTCGGCCTACCGTGAGAAGCGTTCTTTAGGAGAGTAGAGGATAGGACTTTTTTATAAAGGTTCCAGTCCGTACGTCTCCTATTTCTGTAAGCCACCCTAGGCGGTGTACGCAAGAGCGGAGTGAAAATGATAAACATATGATCAGAGTAGGAGTTTTCGTTGGAAACTCTCCAATTTTTGACAAGGTCAGAGAATGCCCCAGAAACTAGAGTAACATCTAGAACCTCCTTCTGTTTGAGGTGATGAAGTTGGTTTGTCTCCAGAGTTGCATATACTTAGATTGTTACTTATAATAGAATCAAAAAGAGACTCACCACCTATTGTTAATATCGGTAGAGCCCCAAGCAGTGTGATGTGCATTGGCATCGGCCCCAATTATTATCGAGAACCCTTTACTGTGGGCCTCCCGTACCGCTTTGCAGAGCCGGTCCTGCACAGAAGTTGGGCGATCGTGCGAAAGATATGCGGACATTAGCCAGATTGTTTGACCCTGTAGCTCGAGGCTAATACAGGTAAAGTCCTCGTCGCTAAAAAGAGATAGTAAAATAAATACTAGATTCAACGAGAGAGAAACTGTCCAGCTTTATTTGTCGGGAAAAATCTTGTAAAATGGTTAAGTACGTAAGCAAGTACATTGTTACAAAGAATAAGCAAAATTTAAGTAAACTTTGTTTGGTTAGATTTAATCGATTAAATCGATTTTTTTCTAGAATCGAATCGAAAAAATCAATTCTTAAAACATCGAATCGAATCCAGCTCTACCACAGACCTCTACCAAAGAGCTTTTATTTGTTAGGAGGCGTCAATCGATACTTTGGCAACAAAAAATTAACGAATTCATGCCGAATGTTTTCTCAAGGAAGTTTTGGTTAGTTTTCATTAACTGCATCCTATATATTTATGCGGTGAAGTGACTTTGCATAATTGCGATTTTTGGAAAGCGAATTAGTTAGTTTAATGCACTCATTAAAATAAACACAAACACGCCACAAAAATGTATAAAGGCATTTTTATAAATACATCTGACAAAAAAAACCAGCGACTACCTTCAGATAACATCGAGTAATTTGCAAAGTATCGAGTGACGGCTCTTAACAAATAAAAACTCTTTGCCTCTACTGTTAGGAAACAATACACTGGATACATTTCTTTAACCCCAGATTCCTGTTTCATATGAACTCGAGAAGGAGGAGAAGGTGTCTGTTGCTGCTTTTTCATCTCACCTGATTTTTCACAGACGCAGTCTCCTAACTGGAATGATCTTGATTTTACACGGTGGGCAGGTACAGTGGGTCATGTGCGGTAGCTTTCAGATGATGACCCGTCTAATACACAATTTCTGTCGACTTTGTCTGCTCATAACTCAAAAAGTAATAAAGATACCGATCTCCAAGCTTTTAGAACGAGATTTTATTTGTTATAAGTGGTTAAAAATAATTGTATTTTTCGAGTAAGGGGTGTCTTCTCCCGGAGTGTCACATATCTAAAAAATTTGAAACCACGTCGTCACACTATTAGTAGCCGCAAAAGGCACTGTTCTTTCTTCAGTCACTTGAGCTTCACAGTCTAACTTGATGAAAAGGTTATAAAACTCATCATTATAACTGTTTCTCGGCCGATATTCTAACGCTTGCAGTGCTTTGTAATTCTTTAGACGGAATATTACCATTCTCACTTAGACCTAGACCACATACAAAATTAGGCTGAAAGGTCATGCACAATAGATCTACATAAAGGTCGCATTGCTTCCAGGCATAATAATACTAAAATAGACCTAGTCAACCTGTGGAATGTGTAGTCGTCGTCAGAGATGCAGGTATCGTGTTCGTAATCTCTTTCGCAACGAGAATAAGTGTTCCCTGCATAGTTTAAGCACGCTCTGTACGTTGGCTACCAGCTCATCATTATCGTTTCTGCAAGAGTTCGTTCCAGTCTTGAAACCTTCCTCAGCCACCGGATATACAGCCTGCATCTGAAACTCTTCGCGGTCACGCCACTCAGCGTGAAATGGTTTGCTGCGAACAAACGTCTCTGTTCTCTCTTCGCATAACGACATCACCCATAAGAAACGCGCGTTTTTGCAACATCCTTCCTTTTTGAAGCGGCACAACTCTCGACATTGTAACATTTTGTTTTTTCCGGCTCACTCGAACCATGTAATGTCCACATGTACGGCACGTTGTAAATGAGTTATGTGCTCATATTTCCGAGCTCTACACAAATTTCGAATATTAATCTCTGTGGGCGGTCTTTAGGAGATTTCATCAGCTGTCTATTTCACGATCTTTGTCGCTCTTTCTTCGCTGCACAAATGTCGTGCGTATTTGTCTGCCGCTGGGAGATGGTGCGAGTCGATTTTATGAGCTTGTAGACCGTGCACCGTCACAACGCTGGTGCTATGTCTACCGTCATGTATGACGTGATGAATTTGGTTTCGTAGAGACAACCAAGTATCTCGGACTACTTTTTATGCTAAAGCCTCATTCTGCAGAAGACCGAACATATTTCGATCCGCGGCGAAATCGTTCTACCTCAATCTTTTGGGAGATGTTACTTACATCGTACAGAAAGCAGATCGAAGTTGAGCCAAGATCTCTTTAGGTAAATTTTTAAGCTTTTCTCTCGAAAGATTCAAGGGGACTCTCACCTAAGTTCTTATAAAAGCACGCTACGAGCAGAAAGGGACACCCACAAAACTAGCGGCAAAAAAACATAACGTAAACGCAAAGGCGAAAATTTTTAACACAGAAAGGCCAATGGCTCTGCAGATAAACTTCGAGCGAGCTTCTCCTGGCTCCCTCATAGAAACGACAAATTTGAGTATCGGATACATTTAATTTACTTAGGTGATATCGTACAGCACAGTTTCCCGCATGTGTGTACGCAGTGAGATTTCGTAGGTATCCCTGCTTAGATTAATGAATTTGGCCGATACTTTCATTGCCGAAAGTATAAACAGTTTGGTTTGCCTTATCCCTGGACAGTCGAAATCCGTAACATCTCAATTATTTTGTTTCCCAGTTACTTATGGTTTACCTGATGTGTGCTTTTTCACGAATGGGCTCTGTACCGTGGAATGCTACTGTAGCACTGCTTTGCTAGTTCATCTGCATTTTCATTACCTTCATGCACCTGATGTCCCGAGAACCCATCCTAACAAAACCGTGTTTTGGCTCCCAGGTTATTAAGGATTTCAATGCAGTCATCCATTACTTAGCTGTAACTGTGTGGGATTACAAGGCACGCAGGGCCGCCTGGCTGTCCGATGATGAGCCTCTCCGTAGACTTTCTCTACCGCAAACTGCATTGCATGAATTTCTGCCTGAAATATGGTGAGATAGCATTCCATTGGTATAGATTTCTTTAAGTTCGTCCCATGGATGCCAGCTCCCGTTCTTCCGTCATTGAGTTTAGATCCATCCGTGAACCAGACCTCTGAGTCAGGGTCATTATAAGGATTCCCTGTTTCCCTGTGGTTTCTGTCCACAATAAACACTTCAAAGTTCCGTGAGATTCTGAGCTTAAGGGACATTACGTCACGCAGTTGTAATGTGGGATTTCCTATGAATACGGTGCTGATAAAGGAGCCACCGGTCTCATCTGGAACAGAAGGGATACCTGAAGAGGTTGCCACCTTATATATACGAAGATAGAAATCTGTTGAGTATTTATAGCAGCGATGAGCAAACGGCTCGTATGAGGAAGAGAATAATATACAAACACACATAAGATTGATAAAGAGAGAGTATTTGTGGAAAATAGAGCTACCACCTCAAGTGACCCGATGAAACCAGGCTAATCCTGTTTTTTTTTCTAATTCCCATTTATGTGTTATTTATAATTTTTTTGTTACCGAGTCTTTGAGAGGCAGTGGCTTCTTAAGCGCCGAGATCTAAAAACCGCTCAGCTACAGAGAAACTCATTAGCGGAGAAATATAGATTCACAAAATACAATAGATTAAAAGTATAAATATAATGTTTTAATTATTAAGAGAAGACAGAACCGTCTTTTTATGGCAAAGAGCGGGGTTCGTGTAGTTGGAAATTGCTATCTGCATTGTTTAAGAATTATAGGTTTATAGTGCCTTGAAATTCGGCATGGAACATTCAAGTTTACTTCGTTCAAAGAAATAGGCTTGAAATCGATCCATTTAAAAGTCTGGCCATAAATAGTACACCTAGCATTTCTCTACGACTTGCAAGGGTAGGAAATTTATTAGTTTTAATCGATTAGTCTAAGAAGATTATACGGAGAGTCCCATTGAGGATTTCTCATGGCGAAAAGTAAAACTGTTTTTGAATTGATTCTAGTCTATCCACATGAACTTGATAACGCGGATTCCAAATTATCGATCCATATTCTAATATTGGCCTCACCAATGCCCATCTTTTCACAATGCTAAAAACTCCTCTCGCTTTATTGACTGTGGCATTAATATGAGGGTTGAAACTAAGTTGCAATTCATTGTAACTCCCAAATCAACAAAAACATCAACGCTTTCCACATTTGGCCATTAATTGTGTAGGAAGCTGGCTGTATGTTCCCACGTGAAAACACATGGATTTACATTTTTCTATGTTGAGAGGCATAAAATTCGCATTACACCAAGTAACTAAACGATTTAAATCCGCTTGGAGTACAGAACGTTCTTCAACCGACGCGTATGACTTAAACAGTTTTACGTCGCCGGCATACATTAAAATTTTAGAATACTTTATAGTTGTGGAACATCTTCAGGCAACAAATGTGGGGCATATATTGAGTTACTAGAATGGAGCTCATACGGATAATTTATAGGTGATGAATCAACCACAGCAGAGTAATTAGAGTGACAGAATTGAGCGAAGAAGTTTGCAATCTCCCGATCGTCGCTGGAAATGCTATTTCTAAACTTCATGGCCGAAGGAAACCCGTTAGTTTCTGCGTTTAGAATTTACGAAATCATAAAAAGACTTCGGGTTGCAAATAATGTTTCTTTTAATTTTACATATGTAAGCTTATAACACTTTTTATTAAGTTCAAAATACTTATGGCGGAAAATAGCGTACTGTGCGTAATCAGAATGTAAACCGGTTCACTTATATAATTTGAATAAACGTGATTTCTTATTTTTTAAAGCTTTTAAATCTTTAGTAAACCAGGCTTGCACTGGTTCAATGCTACGAGCATGTGCGTTTGGCACATGTTTTTCAAATAAAGTATAAATGGTTTTATTAAAATGTAAAACGTTTTGCTCTACATCTCTTTATATCGAGGCCACGTTATCTCAGAAAGCTCTTTATTTAATTGTTGAAATTAGTTTTGGAAAAATCAAAGCATCTGGTAGAGACACGTGTTTTGTTAGTGCAGCCGACTTCGTTGCTTATGATTTCGTAAGTTATCTCAAGAGAAGGATAGTAAACGTCTTCTGGCAAAACAAGAGGTTCACACCGATTTATAGAGAATTTAGATATGTCGTCAACAAATGCCAAGTCTAAGAATTTTCCAAACTTATTCGGAAAGAAGTTGATCTGATTAAGGCAAAGATCAGTAATTCCATCCAAAAAGTCATTGTTATGCATCTTGGGATGATACGGGGACAATATTGTGATCAACGGTATTCCAAGATATATGTGGCAGGCTAAGGTCGCCTAAACAATCATTGAGTCCGTGGGCTTTATCATCGAATTGACTGATTGTAACAGTGAAATATGGTACATATACACTGATAGATCAGAAGATGGTGGAATATAGCAAACGGCTAAGTAAATATGACCCCGGCCTGGTAAGATTCGGATGCATTTAAAGCTCGATGGAATCAACTTCGGCTAAATTGACATCTTCAGATGGAATTGAAGAACGTACAGCCAGCAAGACACCACCTCCGGTCCTATTTAAGCGATCATTTCTATAGGTCTGATACTCACCGCAAAAAATTTCGGAATTTAAAACATTGGGTTTCAGCCATGTTTCGGTAAAAGCAATAATATTATAGTTACAGTGAATGGTTTTCAAATAAAGTCAGTTAATTTAGTATTTAAGCCTCTAACGTTTTGATAGTAAATGCTTAAGCAAGATGTTAAATTAAGTTTTTTGGATCGGAACTTTGAGGAGGAATTTTGCTACATTTTGAGTAATCTCAATAGTCTTATGCACAAATTCGCGAACAAAAGCCCCTGGCGGCCAAAATGCGCTGTCCAAAAGTTTATCAAAATCTTTTGAGTAGACATCAATTCTAAATGAAGAAATGTTTCTTTCGTAATTAAATTTAAATTTGCTTAAAGTCATGCCGTCAGCCTTAATTTTCGAAGTGACATAAGACTTGATATCCTCAACGGAAGTGCCTTTGTCAAAGCGAGATACAAAAATCGATTTTTTGAGCTTCTTAGCCGGTGATTCTGAATAAGAAGTCACAGATTGAGAAGTTACAGTTTCAGAAGTTACAGTTTGAGACTCTAAGGTTTTTTCCGCGGCCTTCGAAGTGGATGGAGCCACAGCTTGCGGATTAGGGAAAGCCAAGTCTATGAGCTCTACTTGCGGAAGATTAATGTTCTGAACAGGATTAAATTCAAAGCGTTAGGTGAGTCTTCAGAGTGTTTTTGTTTATTATCGCGGTTGTCTTTATTTCTATTTAAACAATGCGGTAACTCATCCAAACACTTGAAAGATTTGAACAAGCTATCGTATTGATTGAACTTTTCCGTGATTATGGAAAACTCTTTAGCAATTTCAGAAAACGCATTTCGTGTTTGTCTAAACAGTTTAAATAGGTCAACCTCAGTTGATCTGCATTAATGCATGACCAACGTACTCCCTTCTCCCCATCATTGACAGTGTCAACAACTCTAGCCGTCAGTCCCGCGCACTTTCCATGGGCGAGCCCATCGCAAAGCCAGCAAGAGACAAAACGTTCGGATTCGCTTTTAAGCTGACAGTTTTTGAAAATGCAAGTCATTTTTTATAGAAAGATAATGAAAATAGACTGGTATAAGAATATAGAATCGGTAAAGATATGTTTGTAAATTACAAAGAAAAAACAGTTGAAATAGCACTAAGAACGAGAAAGGTTATATATAAAGCAACTCTGAAAGTTGGGAGCTTAGCGGTAGCTAGCAGTTTTAGAGTCACTGTCACTTGACACTAAAAAAGCGACGCAAACAGCTGCGAAGACAGTAAACAGCGAGAAAAACAAAAATTGTACGCACAAAAACAATTGCAAGGTGAAAAGGTGCCAATCAAAACAACAAAGACACAAATGCACAATGACTCGGCAAACACAAAATGAATAATAAGAAATTGATTAAAACCTTTAAAATTCACAAAATCTGAACTTTTCAAAGCAAACCAATTGTATTAAAATGAACTCTGGTTTTCGCACTTATTTTTGACACAAACTAGTATTACAATTTAGATATTATAATTTAAAACTCGCAAAATAAACACAGCAAAATAAAATGCAACTTCACAGCTATAATGACGTTGCGTCTTAGACAATACATGATAGGATGCCCAGTTTTTTCATATGAATCATTCATGAATCACTAAAGGCCACAAATATATAATGTCGCTTTTGTGATTCACAACTCGAACCGAATTTTCGGTTGTAATTTTAAAAGTTCCTTTATGATTCAAATCATAAGCAAAGCAAGTTATAAAATTAGAAAAATGGTCGCCGTAAATTAAACACACATGCAACACATGCTCCAACAATTTTTGCAGTGTGGATTTTAACGATATACCCGGCCTATGAAAAGGTGGCTTATGACTCAAAATGAAATTGCGATAAACAGCTGTTCAATTTCTTAGCAGTGAGTCATAAGCCACCTTTTCATAGGCCGGGCCACATATGTGTGTGAGCTGAAGAAATTTCAAAATTCCTCCATAATTTGAAATTTATAAATGAAAGCAGTTATGTTTATAATAAAACTGGTAAAATTAGTCGTTGTTTATGCGATTGGTACTGTTATCTGCCACGTCGTTCGTGAGATGAGCATTCGACGATATCGGGAAGCATAGTGATGCTGGCTGCTGTGATGCAGATGATGTTGTCCAGAGTTGCAGCGATGTTGTAACCATTTGTTCAGCAGCATTTACGGTATTTGTAGCTGCCCCTGAGTGACTACCGCCCGTGCTCCATGAGATTAACGGCGTGGGGAAGTGTGAACTATGTCAAGTGTAGGTGAAGAAATTGATTGTGGGCAACTTGGATGAGGGGCTGATACCATCACGGATTGCTGGTTGTTCGGGGGAGCTGCAGCACTCGTTTTTGCGGTAGAAGCTAAAGGGTTGCATTTATTGCAGTTCCAGTTTACGTCTTCTATTCCGCTGTTGACCCCGACACAATCGAAGTGGTACCACCTGTCGCATTGGGTCACATTGTACCATGCGGCTACAATCTTTTCCGTTGCATGCGGAGCAATTAAACTCCTCACTTGATTCACCGTTATTTATCATTTTGAATGATTTTAATATTTAGATTTTATCGCGAACCGCGGTAGAAAATGTTTTTAAAGACTTTGTTAAATTACGAATTTTCCGTTATGAGTAAAAAACAACTTTTTCTTAGTAGTGACTTTATTCCGTACAACTTATGCACAAAGATGATGTTATACACAACTTTAAAAACATTTGTTTGCTACTGACTTTGCGTTGGCGACCCAACCGCTTTATAGCTTTGCATTGATGTTATTTTTTATCATCACGCCACCTAATTTACCGCAAGTCTCTCAAATATGTTTAGAGAAGGATGAGTACATAAATAAATAGGTATGCATTGAATTATACCGTACAGAATATATGCAAGCACCCAGTAGGAAAGTGGTAACGATAAATACAAAGTACCCACTAGGAACGGCGGCAACATGTACCTTTTTTTATTTGTAAACTGATACATTTCTTTCTAGGGGGCACGGCAACACTGCCAACAAGTCTGAAAAGGGTTTCGTTTTCCCACGAATGTATACGAAACGTGCATTAGTACGTTTTTCTCACTACTACTTCCTCTAATGCTACTACTTTAAAACTACTTTTTTAAATACTTTTATGTATATATTGGAAAATTAATCGGCTTGCATATAATTAAATGTATGTCAAGGCGAAATGAATGTAAATATGCGCTGCTTAACATAAAGTCGACTTCAGTCTATGGTTATTCCATTTATCGTATTTCTTGCCAAAAAATGTATGTTTCTGTTTTCGTACTATTGCAACACAGTTTGGGAATTGGTTTTCGAGGTTGAGAGAGAATATTTTCATTTCAGTTTTTTAGTGTTTCCGCAATCATAGTACAGGTGTACAAGTATGATATGTATGAGAAGGAAACAATTCCTTTCTCTTTCTAACACACTGCAGTTTGACACTTCGGTCAGTGCCAAACTAGCGTGGAACCCAGTGGAACCCGCGTGGAACATGCGGTTGACACTGAACGAAGTAACGAAATTACCGGGGTTGCTGTCGTGGAAAACGACGCAGGGAAACAGGAGCGGAATATCAGATATGGGGTTGCCGTGACGTAATTTTTTTTGAACGAATTTAGTATGTAATGGAGTGCACCTATATGGGTCCTACAGGAAATTATACAAAAGTCTTGAATTAGGGTATCTGAGGACGCGTAGTTATTCCAGTATTAAGAATACAAAACACGGTGCTAAGTTTCTCTACCCGTTCAAAGTCTCCGCGAAAAACAGTTTGAAACCGAGGTCCGCCTGCAATAACCCGTCCAAAAATGTGGAAAGATAAATGAAAAGACCGTTTTGTCCTGTTATCATAGTACAAAGGCGAAAAGTATTCGAATTATTGGAAGCAGGCAAAAACGCGTCTATTATACCTCCCGGGACGGTTTTAATCGTGTTTTAGCAATCGTCCCCGTTAATAAGTATCACAATTTCTTAATTAAATTGTCCAAAAAAAATGGATTTTAAAGAGAGATGTAATTAAGTGATCGTTTGAAAATAAATAACGGTATGTATTTCTGTGTAAATTTACAATTAAATTTCTACGCAGTTTTCGTTAGCGGCTACTACACTTTTTTTGTACCTATGAAGTACTACAGTGTCAAATCATGCCAAATAGCATCCACACAAAAACGAACAAGAACAAGCAATTTATCAGGTGAGCGTGGCTGTGTATGTGCGTGCTGCTACATATCCTACTTGTAGACCTTTACAATGTCCGCAACCTTCTTGCGATGAATATCGTTTGAGACGAAGCGTATTATATTTCCAATGTATGTACTCCCCTAACACCCCAAAACACACAATGTCTCACCTAGCACTAGCTGGGACTGAACCGAGAATAGGCACAGTCCTCGATTTATAGATATGATATTACCAGGTACGAAGAAAGTCTCATTGAAAAATATCTCTGCGGAAGATGTATAATCCGTGTTAGACTGGGTTGGTCCCCATACAGTTGCTAATGTCTGCCCCTAAATTTGAAGATTTATGTTGGAGGGTTTTGGAAAATTTTTTAAAATTTTTTTTGATCCTGTCGAAATACAGCCAAAAAGAGTTTTTCGTTGTAACTGTTATTTGACGTCCATTATTTTGGCTTGAGTAAGCTTCACATTTCCGTTTAATGTCCTTTTAAGCTATGAAGTCGTTTTTCACTGATTAGGTCAGCTAACGAAAATGTGTGACAACAGCGCCCCACTTCAAAGTATCTCCATACCAAACGAAAGTACTTGAAATCAAGAAAATTTGCTTTGAAACCATATTACTAAAATAATAAGAAAGAAGTTATAGCAATTTCAATATTTATTGCAACTGTTATTTTACCTGATTCTTATTATATCTTAGACCTGAAAGTCGTGATATTTTTGGAGGAAAAATTACAGGGCTTGCATTGAAAAGTTAATAAGATATGCAAATATCGTGAATAGGGGAAGCCAAAGTAATAAGTGAGTCAAACCTGATGTTTCGTATTTATAATAACAACACTATGCGACAAAATCAACTTTTTTCTGGTATTGGACAAAACCCACTTTTTCGTAGAGATTGAGGCTTAAGTAAACGAAGTTAGCACTCCAAAAATAGATATCGGCTTACGAAGTTTGAAGCTCGAATTCTACATTTCGAAATTCAATTAATTTTTTTGTAACGCGTTCAGCAAATTGAACAAGTAAAAATGTGGGCGTGGTCCGTCCTTTTCACCTTATTAGAAGGGCTGGATTCTTTTTTGAGAAATTTAGTATAACAGCTGTTATACGAGGTGAAAAGTCAGACTCTGACTTCTGAATACGACTTCTGACTTCTGACTTTTCCACCTTTACTTTTTCAATTTGCTGAACGCGTTAACAAAAAAATAAAATTGGTTCGAAAAAACGGAGATAATACTTTGCTTACTTAAGCCTCAATCTCTACAAAAATGTGGGTTTTGTCCAATACCCAGAAAAAAAGTTGATTTTGTCGCATAGCGTTATTATTATAAATACGAAACTACAGGTTTGACTCACTTATTTACTTTTACTTCCCCTATTCACGACCTTTGGCATATATTTATTAACTTTTCAATGTAAACCCTGCAATTTTTCCTCCAAAAATATCATGACTTTCAGGTCTAAATATAATAAGAATCAGGTAAAATAACAGTTGCAATAAATATTGAAATTGCTATAACTTCTTTCTTTATTATTTTAGTAATATGGTTTCAAAGCAACATTTTCTTGAATTTTCAAGTACTTTCATTTGGTAAGGAAAAAAGCATACATTAGGGGGGGTAAAATTTTGTTAGCTGACCTAATCATGTGAAAACGACTTTATAGCTTAAAAGGACATCAAACGGAAATGTGAAGCTTCTCAAGGCCAAAATAATGACATATCAATTTTAAAAATCGGTAGTCAAATAACCAAGTTATAACGAAAAAACCTTTTTGGCTGTATTTCGAAGGATCAAAATTCAAATTTAGGGGCGGACATTAGCAACTTTTTTTTCGACCCAGTCTAATACGTATACCTCTTTAAATGTATCCCTAATATATACATATGTGGAGCACATTTGCTTACTTGTTTTTTGCTTTACTTCTTTGCCCTCATTCTATTTTAATTTATTTCTGTGACAATCAAACACTGAAAGGTGTGATTTTGTTTTGTTTGTTTTTCAATACTCATTTTTTATTACATACATAATTCTTACATATGTAATTGTTTATTAAGGTGTTGTAGTTTGCTTGTTGTTGTTTACATTTTGTCATAACTTGGTCATAAATTACCGCGGCAACCCCAATACAACATCAACACTTTATTCCAGTTTTTCAAAAAATTTTCTTTTGTTTGGCCGATCTCGATCACCACAATCCGTTGGCTTTTCAAAACACTTTTATTTATTCTTGTTGCTTGATTTATTCATAAGTTTTTTGCTTTTCGTATTTTTATTTATTCTGTCACTGCATTTGTTCAGCTGGTAATTTCTGTTCTTATTAAAGTTTGACTTATGTTTGGTTGTGCACTGGGAAACTATTTATAGTTTCTTTATTTGCTAAATATACTTTTTTTCAGGATAGTGTCTACGGGTACATACATGCTTTATTACTAGGGATATAACGGAAGTGAGTTTTACGGAACGGGAAGCGGAATCGGGGTTTTTAAATGTGCTTTATGAGAAACACAAAGGAAATTCAAATTCGAAGTTAGATATGAGAGACAATGTTCTAATTAAATTTCGAATGAAAACATAAGTTAGGTTTTGGTCAGGGTTAATGCACCCACCTGTTCAAAGCAGAAAGGTAAAATTAGCCATATTGGCAAGAGCTTTGTGCTCCTATTACAGTTTTCAACTCAACTTAGTTTTGTTATTAAAACAACTCAACTTTAAGAAAACTCAACTCCTGTTTGGTATTACGAATTACAACTTATTTCAGTTGAAGTTGAATTGATGTTGCCAACCTAAAAAGGTGATGATTTGACAGATAAATGAACAGCTGATTAATTTGTGGCGGAAATTTTACCATTTTAGAAGAGGAGCAGAGGAGCAAAGTGCTTCAAAAATCGCAATGGGACTCAAGTTCGCATAATTTCACCTATTTTGGCTGCATCCGAACTACAGCTTTCCTCGTCCAACTGCGGAATTTCGCCCCATAAGGTCAAACAGTTTTTCAAAGTAATCCTTCCTGAAACCTTGTTTTTTCTATAAATGTGTACAAAATTGCTGATTATAGTTTTTTTTAAATTAATTTAAAAAAGGTTGGCGGGTAATACCATTTTTGTAATTTTTTCGCCCAAAATGGCCCGAGAGGATCCAAAATATGAACCATCGTTCTTCAGAACACCTTTGTGCGGTGGCGGCCTTCGGCCGCACTTTATGAAAATAACCCTGGTTGGGTCCAGCACCTTTCTTCATTAGTGTGTGAATGTCCAACAAATCTGGCAAGATACAACAAGCACCGATTTTTTGCTTATATCTCTTGACAGAAGTAAAATTTTTAATTTTCGCATTCGGATTCTAAAAAGGTCTTTTGATACCACCTTTGATAAGGTTTGATAAAAATGTGCACCGTTTTGTAAAACGTTACCTTTTTTCCCAAACGACTGCAAAATTTTCTGAGAAAACTACCAGTGATCAATTGTCAGATTTTGTTGCTTTTGACAACTACGCCAACACAAGGTTGTAAACGGTAATGCCACAAAAAGTTGTTAGACTACGCAACTTCAACCGAAATTGCTTTTGACAAGTTGAGTTGCAATCCGTAATATCAAAATGGTCTGCTAGGCAATCGAATAACGACGTCATATTCTGGCTCTAGAGCTGTGGCAGAAGTCAATTTTGGACAGTTCTTTTTGTTCTCAATCTACCTCCGTCAAAAGAAAAGAGATAGCCAATCTAATTGGGTGAATTACAAATTTTTGTTCTTTTTAATGACTAGCGAACCCGACAGAAGTGGTTTTGACCGAAAATTGGTTTGTCTACACTTGATAGGTGATCCCCCATCGCCCTATTATTCAATAAACTATTTCTTTACTAATCTTTCTTCCATTTCGCCTTCTTGTTATTGCCCTTCCCCTATTTCTTTACTTCATTCCCTACTCATTCTGCTTTCCCTCCCACTTCTATTCCCACTCCTACTTACACTTCCACTCCCACTCCATCTAACTCTCACACCTAAATTAATTGAATTGATTTGAATGCATGGAATCTATATACCAAATATTTGGTTCCCCAATTTAAATAATTACGGAAATATCAAAAAAGAAATACTTGGCGAAATTTAGTCCAAGGAGGTTTAGGCTGAGCTCCTCTTCCAATTTACGTCGTGCTTCTTTTAATTTTCATTACAAATTGGAGGGGCGTGACCTAAGTGTTTTTATACTGACTCCGAAAGGCATCTGCAGATGAATTTTCAATGAGAAGCTTTTCATGGCAGAAATACACTCGGGGTGTTCGCCAAATCATTGCCGACCTCGATAATAATTGAAGAAATTTTTTTTCTAAATTTGGATGCTACTTTTGCATCGTGAGTTAAGCCTGGGACCATCGGTGTAGAAGATGGAGCATGCTACCACCACACCACCGCGGCCATGAAATATAGCGAATTTTTTTTGTTTCACTTTCACTCCCACTCCAACTTTTTTTTTATATATAGAAACTCTTTACCAAACATTGGATATCTGCTTTTTTTTATTTTTTTATAGCGAATTTAAATATTTTCTAATATGGGGCTGTGGCACTTGGTCACTTTTTCAAAAGTTGAGTTGAGTACGTTTGACGTACATAGAACACATGTACCGCCATGCCTCTGAGTTTACTCTGGAAAGTGTGCTCCTGTATCTATACGAAATTTATTCTTTTTATTATTTTAATAATCGGGGATTGCCCATATTGCTTTTTATAAATGTATGAAATGACTGAAACCATTTATTTGAAGCAATTTATTTTTAATTTATAATTATTAATAATTTGGGATTTAAGACAACGTGACATCAGGACGGACAAGGCGACCAGCTGTTTCGATTATACCTTGTAAATCTCTTCTTCAAGCCTTTTGCTCCCGGGAGTGGGAGCCGCAACTCGCACACTCTACGATAGTGTGAATGGTATAAAACGCATTCAGCTACGTCATTCTGCCTAGTTGGTGTAAAGGTTTTCCCACAATTGCCTTGTTGTGTGTGTTGGTTGTTGTAGCGATTAGGTTACGCCCCGAAGGCGTTTGGGGTGGTATCGATGTGAGGTCCTTTGTCGGATACAGATCCGATACGCTCCGGTAACACAGCACCATTAAGGTGCTAGCCCGACCATCTCGGGAACGAGTTATATGGCCACATTGAACCTTCAGGCCATCCCTCCCTCCCACCCCCAAGTTCCATGAGAGCTTGGGGTCGCCAGAGCCTCGTCTGTTAGTGAAACGGGATTCGCCGCTCGAAGGTGAGGTTGACAATTGGGTTGGAGAAGCTATATATTGCGCTACACAACCCCTTGAATCCCTCCCAATTGCCTTCTTTTTGCATAGTTTAATCTTTTACACATTGCATACTTCGTATGCAACTATGTGCCAAAACTATTTCCCAAATTATTAATAAATTATAAAATAAAAAATTGCTTCAAATAAATGTTTTCATACATTTATAAAAAGCAATATGGGCAATCCCGATTATTAAAACATACAAACAGACAAAATGGTAATTCGTTGTAGTTCTATAAATAGAACAAAAACAGCAACAAAACCAAAGTTTCTTTGAAACCGCCGTACCAAGCATAGCTTTGGCACATAGTTGCATACGAAGTATGCAATGTGTAAAAGATTAAACTATGCAAAAAGAAGGCAATTGGGAAAAACTTTACAACAACTAAGGCATGACGTAGCTGAATGCGTTATACCATTTCAAACTATCGTAGGAGTGCGAGTTCGACTCCCACTCCGGGAGAAAAGGCTTTGAAGAGATTTACAAGGTATATTCGAAACAGCTGTCGCCTTGTCCGTTCTGATGTCACGTTGTTTAAATTTTTCACAAATTATTAAATATTCTTTTATTGTTAGTAGATATGTTCTAGCCCGTGCTTACAGTTAGATAAAGTTAGATCATAAGAGCATGG
>JARSSU010025605.1:0-37913 GCA_029619165.1 Eurosta solidaginis
GCCTCGTCATAGTATGACGCATGATGTTTTACGAGTCGCTTCTGATTCGCAGTTTGGGCTACTTACTGCTCCGCTATGGATACCACAATATGGCTAATGTTTTTAGTAGCTTATGTATGATGCTCGCTAGCTGGTTTTTTTGTGTGTGCCGAGTCGCTTGCGAGTTTAGCGCTTACACGCCGCGAATCTTGAAATCTTTGATGACATTCTCGACGCCAAGATTTTAAATATGCTACCAAGCCCAACGTGTTGAATTTGGGAAATTCTACAAGAGTATTATATAAGATAACTCTAATTTATCCGTAGGTTGAAAGTTCTATAGCTTTTAGCTAGCAAGTCTTAGCTTAGGTAAGCGAGCGGGCTAACACACACAACGACGTCAACGAATAAAAGCCCAGAAGCTTTGCTGGCTCGGTAATGCTATGCCAACGGAAGGAGGTCTCCGTTCAAGAAACCACCAAAACAAAAAAAACAAAAACCCCACCAAACAAAACAAAACCCAAAAAACCAAAAAAAAAAACAAACACCACAAACCCCACAAAAAAAAACAACATAATATTGGCGGATGATTCTATCTACCTCATTGTGTCCCCTCATAGAGCTAATGTACAGCTGGGATCTCCCAGGATATAGGGCGCTCCGCAAGAACTTTCTATGATAGTGCGCAACTGCACAATTGGGACAGTCCCCTTCAGGAATTTGAGCGATAATCATCCTGACCGGGAATGAAGTCAAACTTGTTCTAGCTCTGACTGTCATAAGTCGCCACTTTTTTGGCGAGTCTCGAATCCCCTGATTGCGTCGTCCATGACTGTTCGAAATATCTCACTTATTACTCCAACGCCATCGTCAAAGCTCGTTTTTTGTTTTGTGAGGTCCATTTGCTTTTTGACTATGAAAGAAGTCATTGATGACCACGAGATCAAAACTCGATAAAAGAGAATCTCCACAGAGAAGGCTCCTAGCCGGGTTCACTACTCTGAGCTTCCATGTCCAGTTTTTGTGTTTCAGGAGTATCCTTTATGTACTGTACGACGAAAACCAGCTCATGCTGCTCGGGTATACATCATTAGGTTCGAATATTTATCTCAACGCGCTAATACAACAGCGTATTGGGCGTACCATGTTTTTTCGCCACAAAATTGTGGTCCGATTCGATATTGATACTCGTTAAATGACTACACCCAGGACTCGGCCCTCAGTTCAACTGAAGGATGAGTTTTCGCTGATATGGAAGGTTAAACGTGGTCCTCGTCATAGTTCTCGAGTGGGTCGGGCTGAAACTACTTCATGATGCGATTTTCCAGAGCATGCAGGATCAATACCCGGCCAAGAGCCACACATCCTTAATAAAACTCGACCCAAAATCTTCGGGGAGGTCTTCTTACCGCCAAACAAAATGAAGACGAAGAAAAATGAGAAGGCTAAAGCTATGTCTTTCTTTCCAGTTTTGGAGGTAGCCAGATGTTTAGAACATATTTGTATACTAGAGTCCTGTGAGTCTTCGATCCTCAACCTCCGCCCAGTTGCGAAATGAGAAAAAGCACCTTACCATGAACTTCTCTAATACAGCATTTAAGCATAAACTGTATGTATTGCGTTTGGATGAGGGTAGTATTGAGTCACATAGTTATCACCAAGACTCGATAGCACGTCGAAATCGCAAAGAGAAATCCCCAAAATCCTCGCTGTCTGGCTGAAAGAGAATATTGCCATGTGTGCGTGGGTATATATATATTTGTAACATAATGGCTTTATGTAATAGATCATCATTTCGTTTTAAGATGGCGTCGTAGTACCAAATCACACACCACACACACACAGGAAGCAAGTCTCACAACCCCACCTACCAACCCTTAATAAATGCAACCCAACATTCGCTACAGCTTACAACAACTCCTACCCACGAACACACTCCGGTTATCACATCTGTATTCACTCGAGGTTTTGTTGCTGTATTTGCAAACTCTGTCAGCAGCACAGTCGACACAAGCCGAGATAATCGCAACCAGAACCACAACATGTGTCGCTATTGTAAGCTATTGTTATTTGTTGTAGTTGTTTGATACTCCATTCTGTAAGGATGCGATGGATATATCCACCCTCCATTACTACATACATACGTAGTACCTGCATACCCAAAGCTGAGTTTTTTGTACCTTCCTCCGCTATATGGATGGAGCGCATGCGCTCACAAAGGTGATTAGCACATGTAAGTAGGTAGTTGGTATGTAAAGCTCACCAGCTTGCATCCACGACCGTATGAGCAACAAAACACTGGTCCACTCACACAACACACAGACACTACTGCAATACTCATCCAATTTTGTTGTTATGTGGGCGGAGTTTACGCACTTTGCGTGCGTCGCACATCATTCTCTCGACGCTGCCGGTGCGAAGTAGGGGTTGAAAGTTCAAGCAATGGCGTTGATGATAGAACAGAGTTTCCATCGCAATACCTTTTGATATGTAGAAATTATTATTTAGTGCATTGCTGTTGCAGTAATAATTAAGCGCAGTGACTTAAGGTACAGTGGGAAGTTTTAAGGACATGGTCTCAAATCCCATAACTCAGCAACTGGTAAAGCTCGATTTAAAATACATTTTTACTTAATAATATCAAAATGTGGATATCCAGATTTTTTGCGTTTGTCACTGAATTACGCTAGCACGACTTTTTGAACAAATGTTTATTTTTTTTCCTTTGTGTGACTCAATGTGGCAGAAGCCTGATGACTATGAATGATGAATTTCGGCACACAGATATCAAGTATCTTATTTCATATAAATCAGAGGTATATGAAATTTTTGAAAATGAACATCCTTTAGTTCCTATAGGTCATATGTAATGTATGTATGTAAGTAGATCCAGATCGAATAGTTTTCCAAAGGGAGCTGTGGTAGCCCGCCTATCTTCCCTTCACGCAAAAACCGATAAATTCTCATAATTTTGAGTATATACGACCTGGTCAATGATACCGGTATACATATTAAAGGTTTTACGCCGATCACTTTATCGGCGGCGGCGCGTAGGCTCTATTATATAACGGCGGCGGCGGCGTGGGCGGCGCGCCGGCTTACGCCGGTGTTCTTACTTTAAAAGCTTGATTTTTCTATTTAAAAAAATAATATTAGGAAAGGTTAGTTTGTATGTATTTAAGGAAATCAACGTGTTGGCCATTTCGGAAAGATCCGGGGTTTTTGCCTCAAGATCTCGCAGACCGTTCAAAAATTTTCAGGAGTAGCTCCTTGCTGAGGGATTGTCCCTCGTTCGCTTACTCCAGAGAGGCTTCGAACCTAACCCCGGTCTTTGGAATTGGTACTGCTGCGTCTGCTGAAAAGAAATAGAGATACATAAAATAGTCACACTTTTGTCTGTATATCTCGTGCAAAGCGTAGTTTCACCTAGGGTTAACTCCTAATAATCGTCGCGAACACAATTTCCTTTAAATCATTTGTGGCTCCTTGGCGGCACGCCACAAAGGCGACTTACGGTTGCTATTAATGGTCTTTTAATACTCATGACTCTCGTGGTACAGGGCGCCTCCAGTTGTTTCGGCTGTTTTTAAGAGCTACTTCCCGATGTGCGAACAGTAGCAATCCCGACCACCAGTCTCTACCACGCCTCCTGACCCTCACACCATATACCAGCACAGAAGCTATAGGACTGCGACTTCGAACTCATACCTTCGTTGACGTCACTTTCTAGAAGCTCTAGGTGTAGCTCCAAAGACTTTCCAACGGATGCTTTTTGTCGCGCTATGCTGCCGAGCTACACCAGAGAAACACCTTGAAACGTTAGGGAGTGACTATTCGGCCAAAGATGCCGCCCTCGAAATCATAAGCAGTCTAAGTGGATGTCATTGCGTAATGGGTGAAAATCGTATAATCTTCGGCGCATCTACATAATTAAAATTTTACAAGGACCCTGGATAAAATTTTTAAAATGTAGACCAAAGTTTGCAGACGTTTGTGTTCACAACATTGATTTCAATAGTCTTCGTAAATCAAAACGATATTTTAGAATGAAAGTCGACCGATTTTAAGTTGAAAGATGTTAACTGCTGTTTTCCGGCCTATGATATAAGAGCTCATTATGGATGACCGCGTAGCTTCAGTTTTCAGACTAGTTCGACTGTCCACTACGTTAGGGTAGTAGAACACACGGTCCTTAGTTCGACTGTCTTGGGAAAGCTTTTCCTTCACCACTTTGAGTGTTCTTGCGAAGGACAAAGCCTCACCTGGTAAATATATGTGCCTACATATTCACATTTGTAAAAGGAGCCGTAACGTGTAGGTGATATTTAAACTTGGTTATAGGCTATAATCAATGTGATTCACTCCAAGGGACTAGTTTTGGATAGGGCCGCCAACTTTAGGAAATCTCAAACCGGGAGACTTTGGGTGTTGAAGGATGAAGTGTGAAAATCAAAATTAACATTTCAGACGCTATTGTATAGTTTCGCAAATAAACAACAGATGTTTGAATGTAAGCCCAAGTGATTTTTCAAACCCTTCTCATACGTACATATATCCTCAACTTAAGTATGAGGTAAGAATCATTTCAAAGGAGTGTTTATGCCCTAGAACCTACTAAAGGATTTTGCGTCACTGATTTCGCTTATTCTTTCAGCCATCGCAATATAATTTTTTTTAAATCGGCACCTTTTTTGGTAATTTGCTTTTTTTTAGCAACTTGAGGACAATTTGAAAACATGTTCGCCTTGGGTCATTTTATTTTAATTCATTGTTCATTATTAATTTTTTGAAAAAAATATGCAAAGTGAGCATATAAATTTATTAGATATAAACTTTTCTATTAGTGTTTTGTTTTAATAACTTGGTGAATTGGGTGATGCAAAGTCCGTGTTAAGCTGACATCGAAAGCGCCTGTTTTTTTAAATAACTTTTGAACAGTTAGAAAGATTTAAATTTCGCAATTAGTTTCTTATAACTGGCAGTGATGCGCATCCGTTGACACCACTTTCGACCATATCCGACCAATTTTCGACATGAACAATAAATGGCCTAAACAGTTTTAAACGAGTAGAAAATATAGTAACGCGCCGGACGCCGCCGCCGCCGCGCCGATATTTTTGACATTCGGCGGCGGCGTGCGAAAAACGACCCTAATCGGCGGCGGCGGCGGTGGCGGCGATTATCGGCGGCGTATATCTCTAATACGTATGTGTCACAGGCCTCCAAATCTAGAAATTTTGGAAAAGGAGGTACTACTTCCAAGTGATCATATCAGGACTATTTTCTGACCATTTGGAGGTCAATTCGCGACTATCTCCTAACCATTTAGAGACTATTTCGCGATAATTTAGTATTATTCCGGATAATAATTGCATAGTACTCCAGCTCGTTTCCGCTATATCTCCAGATCATGTCATGACTATTTTTGGAGTTCATTAGAGACTATTCCAGTAACAGTTTTTTTAAGGATAATTTCTGAAGTGACTCTGTATGTTTTGGGAACCGTTTTAGTTAATATTTTGGAACATTTTTGGGCTGTTTCTGGATCATTTCCGAATTGCTTTCAGGATTGGTTTAGTGCTATCATATCGACATCGTTTCAAGAACATTTTCGAGAAATTTCGCGATCACTTGAAGACTTCGGATGTTTTCGGAGAATTTTGGGGCGTTTTCGGGATCATTTCAGGACCTTTTTTAGAAATCATCCAAGACTATCCCTGTAAGATTTCACTTAGTTGGTTTTGTAATGATTACGCATCATTACTGGATTTTTTTTAACGATGACGGGATTATTTTAGCACTGCTTCGGGATAGCTTTAAGCTTATTACGGGAGGAATCGAGAATCATTTCGGGACCTATCGAGATCATTTTGAGACTAGCTTTCTGATCATGATACGTATTTCAGTGTCATTTAGGGGCCGCTTTTATTATCATTTTGCGATTATCAAAGAAACATTGTGGGATTTTTTCTGAATTGTTATTGCAAACATTTCCCTTCTTTTCTGATGTCAACTGCCTCTGGATTTAAGCCTCGATGCTTCGGAAGTCTGATTTTAAACAGCAAAGCCCACGAGGTTCATTTATTCCTGTAAGCAAAGTTTGGCATCGCCGCCTTAAGTGGAGTTCGCGCATAGTAAAAGTGTAAAAAGAAACTTCCCCGCCAAGTACTGTCATTTACGGCTATGGACGAGCCTCTTGCCATAACCAACATCAAAGCCAGGTTCCGCAACATATCTACTTCGGCATCCATGAGGTTACTTTTAAACAACGGCAGAAGAATTGTTAAATTGCAGCTGGCCGACTAGTTTTCTCCTGATTAAAGAACGCAGCACTCCCGATGTGTTCACTTTCCCGATAATAGGACCGCCACTTAAACTAAATCTTCTCGTAAAACTACACTACAATATAGCAGCGTAAGATGCACAGCCCAGACCCCAGTGGGTTAGGGGGTCAGAATATACCCGCGGTAGGTATGCCTGTATGCACTGAACTGATCTGATTTAGAAGGTACGGATTTGTTTTCGTCCTCTCAGGTAAGATAGCGGGGGTCGATGCCTTCGAGGTATGCATAACTACTCTCCTGCTAGCTAGCTAGTGGAAGAGGCACAATGGCGGCACTGGTACGCTCTCCAGTTAGGTAAGGTCAACGGTGCTGCCCGCTTTCATATCGCTCTGCTGTTGGCAGCTCGATACTCCACGTTGCTACCGCCACCCGACGCTCAGCTGATGGCCAAATGTTCCAGTTGATCGGCTACTCTTACCATCTTTAGTACACGAGTTACCGATCAATTCACCTTGGGAATAAGCTGTCCCCATTAAATTGTCACCCAAATAATGTGTTTTTAGACTGTGGTGATTTGTGAATCTAGATTTGGCCTGAATCATTGTTGGTAACGCAGAATACCCCCCGAAGGTGGTGGAAGTTTTAAGGATGAGCGCAGTCTTTTGTGGGATATGATTCCGATACCCTCCGAGCAACCAGGCGACTGCAACGGGAAGGATTTTTTAGTCACCTTGGCATGCCTTATGACAAAAGCCACTACATATGTTTAACGTTTAAATCTGCTCACGAAACAAACAGCTGGTAGATTCTCTACTCAGCTCGATAAAAGGAGTTTTGACCTAGATAAAACTGAGAATTGGGATGAATTTTTTCTCTCATGAAAAACCTCACACACGATAAGAAAAGCCGCCATCAAGCAAGTATTAGAACAGAAATAGCTTGGCAAGAAACAATCACTTTGAGCTTAGTTTCCGAATTGAACACCTTTAAGTCCTCAACGGTAGTTGGCTCGGGCGTAACATATTTTATAGAGTTCTTTACTTTTAATCATTTATTATTTTCTACAAAAAATATACACCTGCACACATATTGAACTATACGTATGGTATTGTAGAAAACTATTTCTATATCAAAAAAATCGAAAATATGCTTAGTAATACACAGTTAGAAAGAATGTTAAAAATGTCATATCGTTTCTCATATTAACTCAATGAAAAATGGTTGAATGTAAGATACAGTGTGCGTATGGTAACACAGCGGTCTTAAGCTGTAATATGATTTCAAAGAACATTTCAGATTTCCGAACGGCATCACAGCATCGGATCAAATCTAGTTACAGAATACGGCCGTTGAGTTCAAACAGAGCACAACGCATGAATGTAGGAATGGCATAAATAAGTTAGACGTCGTATGTAGTTTCCATTGAGTCACATCAAAACAAAAAATGCAAATATAGATTATATCAACTAGGCAGAAAGACAAAGAGTTAAATACGTGTTTTCGAAGACAGTTTAACATCGAAGAGTTTACGTACGAAGAAGACCTGTAAGATATAATTTAGTGTCAACTCTAAAGCATCACTATTGTATATAGAAATGATTACTACGAACCTGCACAGAGCAGGCCGCGAAGATGACAAGGATTGGCATATGGAGAATGTTTGTATGTAACTATTATTGTCATTTATAATGCGTATCACGTGCTTCACGATTCTGCTATAGGATGATAGGATAACATTTCATTAATATTGCGCTCGACAGTGCCCAATGTCACCTAAAAAGTAAAACGAAAATATATAAATTTTAGCATTCAAAATAGTATAACATCTAATGAAACCAATAAACGTATTATTGCCATCACGAAGCTGACGTAGGTGAGTCATGTCGTCCCATATCTCTCCTATCGCCAGTACCCAAATCACTGACGTTTTGCGTCGTTATTTCACCGCTAACCTGCGACTTGCCAATAATCAGCACGGCTTTCTAAAATTACTTAGCCACCGAGCTAAACGCCATCAACGCTAAAATAAATTACGGACTGAGCCATGAACCCCACCACAGAACAGTACTCGTAGGTCTAGACTTATCAACAGCCTTTGGTACAGTCAATCACAGCACGTGACTGCAACGGTCAACCATGGCACGTTACTGCAAGACCTGGAAGGGTGTACCCTTCCCCCATGTCTTATAAGGTGGACCGCAAATTATCTGGGTGGTCGGGCAATTCAGAAACGAAACATCAAAACAAGGAAGAATTAAACAAGGCGGTGCCACAGGGTGGTGCCCTATCCCCACTTTTGTTTAATTTCTACATATCTAAGCTACCTTCGCCACCAGAAGGAGTTACTATTGTTTCCCACGCCGATGACTGCACAATAATGGCCACAGGCCCAGGCCTACAGATCGATGAGCTTTGCAACAGAATAAACAGATACCCCCCATGATCTCTCCAGTTTTTTCGCGTCGCGAAAACCTGCATTGTCACCGACTAAATCCTCCGCGACCTTATTTACAACATCGACGTCCCAAATGTCGACCATTTGAACATCCACGTCGATGGCCACTACGCTACCGACTGTCCTACACCCCAAAATCTTGGGTGTGACGTTTGATCAGGATCTACATTTTGGTGAGCATGCAGCCGTAATTGTACCGAAAATCCAGAGCCGCAATAAAATCCTCAAATCCCTTGCTGGCAGTACTTGGCGAAGAGACAAAGAAACGCTCATTACTACATACAAAGCAATTGGCCAGCCGATTGCATGCCTACGCGTCCCCTATATGGTCGCCAAGCCTAAAAAAACTACTCACTGGAAGAAGCTACAGGCCTGCCAAAATACTTCTCTCAGAAACCGCCACGGCGTGGCTTTTTATGTCCCCATAACACCATCTACATAATGAGGCGAGAATACTCTCCATCAGGGAGAGAAATGAGATGCTAACCAAGCAGTTCCTGTTGAATATCCAGAAACTTGGGCATCCAACAGACATCTGATTGATGAGCCCAACACCGCCTAGGGGCTTAAGGAGTCATCTCCGTAAGCATTTTGAGTAATACGGCACCTGAGAACTCACCCGTATGAAGCAAAAAACACAAGCAGTCCTCAGTGAACTCCACAAACAGACGTCGGAGCTTTATGCAAGGAATTGCCCGGTGAATCCAGTACTCAAAGAACAGTACCCAAAACTTACGGAAGAGGAACGCATACTCCCCAAGGAAACGCGAGTCACTCTAGCTCAACTTCGTTCTGGATACTGTAACAGGCTAAACTCTTACCTATCCAGAATCAACTCCGACATGCAAAATGTATGCCCCGCTTGCAATGTGTCCCCACATGACACCAACCATCTCTTTAATTGTAATGTGGAATCAACGCCTCTAAGACCCCTTTCATTATGGTCCACCCCTGTTGAAACAGCAAGTTTCCTTGACTTCCGTTAGAGGATATTGATGACAATTTGTGATCGGTCGCATCTATTAGATGGGGCGAAGCACTGCTACAACCAACAACAACAACTACAGAATTGGAAGAGTCTACCTTCCTCCTAAAGGTAGGCGTCGAGCTTAAGAGAAACAAGAGACTGCAGGCCACTCAAATCACTACGCTCAGAATCGTCATGCTATGTATTCATATGCCACCAGAATACAATTTAGAAGAGGCGCACTGGGTTCATATCCGACAAAACTGCATATATATGTAACCCTGATTCGAACTGTTGTTGCGATCAATCACCATATTTCGGTGGAGACCATAATCTGGATAGAAAGAACCAAGTTCGTCTCCAAAACGTTTGTTATAACAACACTTTACCTTAAGTGGGACGAAGTTGCAATTTTCGCTGCCTTGATACATATTCTTTGCGATTAGAAGTTCCTTATAAAGCGCCACAGCACTGCCTCATGGACAGTGGATATTAAGCAATGAAGGCACTCGGATTCATATCAAAAATGGAAACATTCGGTGAATCTTGGAATGCCGTTGTTCTTGATATAACCGCTAAAACATTTTCCGAAGGTTTCCGCAACAATCTTGGAGTAGTATTTTTTGTTGATTTTACCGCCCAATAGGCACGATTGCCTAGAATATTCCAAGCACTTAAATAATCTAGGTCTGCTTATTGTACCATTCGCACTCACATAACACCACCATGACCGATTCTACTATACTCACCGTAAAGTTTTTCAAATTCAAATGCATCTCTTGAATTTCTTTAGCATATTTGTCCCACGCATCATATTTTACCACTGTGATATAAATATTCACTAATTTGCTGGCAAAACGTGAAAATTGGTTATCAATACACACAGAGTAATAGCCACCAGGCGATACTTGATCTGTGTAATCCGCAGTGGCTTTGCCATTGATATGGTTTCACAACTTCATTTTTTGGATTACGAACAGCAAATCCAGCCATGCCATCACCCCCACGCACCACCTAAAATTAAACAAGCGTAGCAAAATATTAATTGCACATGTCCAATACCAAAAAAAAACCACATCATTGCACCGCTTACACTAAATGAAACATAAATGTGGCACCCGGCTGAGCATATTGGAAATAGCAATCCTCTTTTCCAGCATCAATGTGGACTTTATAATCCATTGCTACCGCCGGCAAATTCTCATACCATGGCTTATAAATTTCTTGTGTTTCTCCATTATTTGATGCAGTAAATGTAAGAAAACAAATAAGCAAAAATGCCGAGATTAGAAAAAGTTGTCCACGTCATTTTGTTTTTGGCTTTCGCGGCTGTTGCTTTGCTTGGTGTACGCGTGGTCCAATCAAAACAATCAAATACGCACGAAGCAATGGAATGGTCAAAGCCCGGTTGACAGCTGTATGCGGTGTACAACAACAAAAAACCCTTGAATCGCATTTGTAAACAATCAGAGCACAGCTGCATTTTGACAGCGAATGTGTAAGAGTAACCAGATCGGATTAGTTGGGACTATTTATGTGAACCGGCTACCGGGTTCTGTCACTACTTTCGCTGTCAGCAGTATTGTTTTTTTATATTGAATAAAAGTAAAGTTCCTGTCTTGTGAGGGCAGACGAACACGCGAAAATTCCGAAGGCTATAAGCAAATAAGCCTTTATTCTTAAAAGGGTTTGGGTAATTCTATAGGACAGCATGACACTCATACTAGACGTCCAAAAATATGAAGAGGGACACGTTTGGATCCAGGATCGCGAATCCCAACACGGAGGTGGATCTATTAAGAGATATTTTGCAAGAGAAATTGAAATTTGCTTGTGGTTGTTGTAATTGTGATGATTTTTGGAGTACCCACAAAAAAATTGTGACACAGAGATAAAATTTTTCTTTCCCGCCTTCGGATTATTGTTCTCGAGATTAATACGCGTGTTTTGACACCTCTCTCGATATTTTTATATATAGCGTATTAGCAGTCGACCCCTCAACTAGACTTTTACCGAAGGTGTCAAAAGACGCGTTTTTGATCCCAGGAATCCGAAAGCGGAAATTCCAAATTTTATTTCTGTCAAAAGATATTTCCTAAAATCGCAAATTGCACGGAGCGCTCCGAAACTGGTGGTGGGATCCATAGTATTTTTGCGCAGAACACCTTTCTACATTGGCGGCCTTCGGGTCCAACACGGTTTGGAGACCAAAATCTATATGTGCGCAAAACACTTTTACCGACCGTTTTTCTTGTGGGTACACCAAATCATCAAAATTACAACAACCTCATGAAAATTGTCAATTTTGTTTGCAAATATCTCCGAAAGAAACATAATTCCTATTACCGCTTTTCGGTTTCGTGATCCTGGGTCAAAGCGCGTCTTTTGACACCACTCCCCATATTTTTGGACGAGTTTTAGCAGTTGTACCCTAAAGTAAAGAATTACCCACAGTGTTTTGCGCGGATATAGTTTTGGTCTCCAAACCGATGTTGGACCCACCGAGGGTAATTTTTTATAACCGAGGCCGAAGGCCACCAATGCAGAAAGGTGTTTTTGCACAAAAATACTATGGATCCCACATCCCGGTTTCGGAGCCACTCCGGATCTTTTTCCGCTTTGCGTTGATATCTTTTGATAGACGTAAATTTGTTGTCTGCGCGTGTTCTGATACCCCTCTCGATAGTTTTAGACACACACTGCTACAACAACAACAAAAAAAAACAGTTTTAGACATGTATTAACAATATCATGCTTTTCGTATAGAATTTACCGGCTTTTGGACATCTACATCACATCACCATAACAGTCGAGGCCTTTCAAATATGCAGCATGCATATTTGAGGGGCCCCATCGGGTTAGGGTGTCTTAAAATATACCGCGGGCATGTACGCCCGTCGTAAGAGGCACGTAAAATACCCAATTGATTCCAGGCGCTGTGTAGCGCAATCCTTCAAGGGGTTGCCAGCGCAATTTAGAGCTTCTCCAACCCAATTGTTAACCTCACTACCCGTGGCGAATACTGTTTTTTCAGTTGCCGAGGCTCTGACGACCCCAGTTTCCTCAGGAACAAAACCTTCGAGGAGTGTCCCTTATCGCTTCAACAACAACTGGGACATGTCAACAGAAAAGTGCCCTCCATGAACTCATTGGCTATGAAGAAAGATCACTCCACTGCAAGCATTTCAACCCAGCTGCCTTCAATTCAATAACATTAAAATCAGCACTGTTCAAGCAATCCAAATGGGCCGGATAGGACAACCACACTTTCGAATGGACGCAATCAATGTTGGAGAAGCAGACATGGGCTCGCTGACAACGACCCGAAAACGTGAGGAGAGGAACAACCCAGAGCGGGGTTCTCTACCCACTACTTAGGGTTGTAGCATTGATCGAGGTACTATGCGGGCTCGATAAGAATGAAATAAAGGTGGTAGAATATGCTAATGACGGTTTTTATGCAGTTTGGGCGTTTAGTTCGGTTAGCAGGATACAAAACCGGGTCTGCCCCGAGTGCCCTCAATGTTAATCCAAGTATGGAAGAACCAATATTCTTCAGTAGAAGAATCAAATACCTCAACTTTGACTGCCTTCACTCAATGACACAAGGGTTAATTTCATTGGCGTCGACAACAAACCAAGCTGGAAAGTCAACGAAGTCAGAGAAGGTGCACATCGTTTGCTTCCTGTGCTAGATAATAGTTAGCAGAAACTGTGATCTAAGAATTTACACAACAGTGATAAGGCCCTTCCTATTTTACAAAGCGATAGTGTGGTGGCCAGCTCCTGACAAGTGACACAACATTAAAAAAAAGCTCAACAAAAGGCAACAGGCGGCAATGTGCAGGAGTAACAGGAGCACTTAGGTCATTTCTAACGAACGCGTGAAATATTATCCTCAACCAACTGCATCTGGATCTTAACATGCGCCTTAAAGCTATTGGAGCCATAATACTTTAGGGAGTCTACATGCTGACACATGAGCAGTATGACTACAGTGGTATCCAAAATAGGCTCCCCGGTGAAAATAGAGAATATTCACGGTATATTTTTTAACTCTTTTATATTGTAAAGAAATTTGTGAAGTTCCGCATATTCCAAACCTTCTGCTAACGTTCGATTCGGTAAACTGTTGAATAAATAACTCCAATATTCAATAAAGCAAAATGGTCTTTATTAGACTGCTTTGAGAGTACTTCACAATAACTCTTACTTCACAACTAACTGCGTGTTTAAATCAAACTGCTTAGTCATGCCTCAGCATGCGCTGCTTTATACTCTCGGCTTCCTCGTTCACCCATTTCTCCTAAGGTCTAGTAATTTCATGAACTTCATGCTTGGTTACCAGCCATATACATGTATATTTGTAGTTTGTAGCCATAAGCGTGTGTATATGTGAGTACTACTTCGTCTGATGATGGCATGCGTTTGTGAGTATCTCTCTGCTGCCTTGTATGTATGTGTGTATATGATGATTGATTTGTTTACGTAAATACGAGTGGCTGCTTAGTATCGACTTAGTGATGCTAGTATCGCTTAGTGATGCTAATATTCGTAACAATAATATGACCATATATTCTAATGTGGTCAGCTTGTAGGGAGCCCGTGTTCGCTTAAAAAAAGCTGATGTATCGGGATAAAATGTTTTGTTGTAGCGATAAGGACACTCCCCGAAGGCTTGGGGAGTGTTATCGAGTTGATGGTCCTTTGCCGGATGCAGATCCGGTACGTTCCTGTACCAGCCCGACCATCCTGGGAACGATTTGTTATGACCACATGCGACCTTCTAGGCCATACCGCCCTCCCATCCCTAGATCCATGAGGAGTTCGCCAGAGCCCCGGCTGTTAATGAAACGGGATTCGCCACGAATAGGTAAAGTTTACAATTGGCTTTGGAGAGGCTATATATTGCGACAGACATACATACAGCGGTATATTAAGGTCCGTTGATAAGAGAATCGCCGCCTATGAAGCAAAAGCAGAGAAGCGGTGAAATATGGTCTCAGTTCTCTAGTGGAAATGATCATTGTGCATTTGATTACCTTGTATAAATTAAAGTAGAACCAAATTTATTTTCGAACTGTGTTTTTTTTTCTCGCTTTTTCATCTTTTTTTTATATTTTTTATATGGTATAATATTTTGACTGTTTCGAGTTTTTATTCATTTGATTTGCTATTTTATTTTAACTTTTGGCATTTCCGTTTCGATAGTTATAATTATTTTTTATTGTTTACAATTTTTTCTCCTTTATATGCTTATATTTTGTATGTAATATAATCTTCTTCACAGTTATGTATCGATTCAAATACATATCCTGCTTTTTTATTTATTATTAATATGCTTTTTCTTTACCTCATTCCACAATTGTTTGTTAATGATTATGAACATGATAATGATGTTGCAATTTGAAATGTTACGTTACATACCTGTTGTGCATACTTACATACTTATGTATTAAGTAGATTGATGTCTATGAGTGTATGCCTGCACAGTGATGCGCGAAAACTAAAGCAGCTTACTCGATCAATTTAAAAAAAACAATTTATTTTCGAAACTCAATTGAAAATAATATATTTACCGACTTAAATGAAATACAAAAACAAACATTCAGTTTTTTTGGAACACAAAATTGCTATATTCTAAAGTATTCGACACTTACTTCTTAGATATTAGAATTTTGTGTGTCAGGCTTTAGATTTTTTTATATCATGTCTAAGGTCGATATTGCTTCGGCTATTCAGGTCTTCGGGTCTTCCAATCTTTGTGTCTGACAATATTTTGCAACACATAGAAGTAGATCAAATCTCAGTAGAGCTGTCGATCCTGGTTGGCGTGAACCATCAATACAAGTGAACCACAACCAAGCTCAAAACTCTGTACGCTAAACTTTTTATGCTTTCAAAAAAAATTCTTGGAAAGCGATAATTTTTTGAGGGCTGAGACATTGAAGGCAATAAGCTTCCAATTCTTATTCGTTCTTGGGGATCTTTTTGGTACCTAAACGAGCTTAAGCTTCATTGGTCGCATCATTACACTTATATTTTGGGTTCCTCATTTTCCTAAATTAAAGTTTCTTCTAATTTTACCAGGTAATTTTCTATCACCTTTCCAAAAAAATTCTGAAGAAACTTGACTTGTTTTTATTTTCGCGTACGGTTTTGCAAAGCTCTAGATTACGCCTTACTAACGTCTGAGCATTACTTCCATCTGTTATACCAGATTTATATAGAATACTTTGTGCGTTTGCTTTGCCTGACAAATGAGTTCAATGCTCAATGCACATACGTATATCTTGCCACACAACGTTTTTGAATGTAAGGCGAAGCAAAAAGTTGAGATATTGTTAACATCTGAAGCTGTCACAGCTTTAAAGCAAAGATCGCCGATTAGTTCATGTAAATACGGTCTACTCTTTTCAGACTTTTATGCATTCTCAAAGAAAGATTAGTCGGGAACGTAATATGTATATAAATTTTACAAATTTCAGACTCGCTCAAACTAGCATGTAGCTTTGCCTCTACGGAAGTGATTCCACATATCTAACTAAGTGAGTTGTAAGTTGGTAAATCACATGTTCAGCACTCACCCCTCTATAGCGTCTTCTACAACCAAAGATTCACCTGGCACGATATCTAAGGAGTATGAACTTCTTATTTGTTGCACGCATTCCCAAGGTTGTGTTGGACTCTATGCTTTAATGCATGATTTTGGGCTGAGAATTAAATAAAATATATGCAACGTGGATATATATCCAAGAAGATTAAGACTAAGGCTACTTTTTTATTTTCTTTCAAATTGGCGTGGAGGGACTACTTTTTATTCGCTGTCTCGGAACGTCATCCAAAAGCAGATGAACCACGGCGGACAGGCGACCCTGTTTAAAAAAATAATTATAATTGAAATGTTTGTTCTAAACATATTGATGTAGCTTCCTGGTGTCGTAAGCGAGCACGCTGCCGTCACATAGTGGTAACAATCAATGTTATCTATCTGTAGGATGAAAAGTGGATACATTTCGTTGCTTTTTACCCAACCTACTACTGTATTTTCCAGAGACTAGCACTCTAACAGAACTCGTCTACGCATTGAGAATGCACTGCAACGGTCAAACTTGTTATTTTACTTTAGAATATTGTACAATTGTTTTGAACAAACAAAGCTTGCTGCTTGTGATTCTCGGTAGAGAGAGGCTCCTGCTTCGTTTATGTAAACTGAAGTACGCCCGTCCCGTGTTTCAAAATGGCATGCTAATGTACAAGTCCCGTTTTCATCACCATCTCTAAGTAAGACAGAAATTTATTTGCAGAGGTAAAGCGTCATTTGACTTTTCGTTTTCACCACACATGTGGTGACGCATAAAAAACAGGCCAGCTAAATCGATTATTGTGAATATTGGTTGAACAAATAGCAAAGAGCTATTGCAAATACACGAAAAACGCACTAATACAGACTTTTGCTTACACTTTTTCTGTGGCACTTAACTGACAGTCGATGCTGTCAGTAGCCTGGAGGGTGAAAACGAGAACTTAGATAACTTATAGATAAGTGACTAACTGGATATGATGATAAATGGCCTAAAGAAACGTTCTGATATGGAACTTCTTATAAAACCCGAGTCGGATTTAAAAACCATTAATTGATTTACGTTTAGGTCAGAAAATATGGTCCATTTTCGTGCAACCATACAGAGCGGAGCTTTGTACGTGTTTGTAAGAGACTCGAATTGTTTGCGAATTGTTGTAATATTTTAAACAAAAGTTATTTCTAGGTATTACTGCTAAAATAAAAATATATGACAGCCCCTATACCGAGATTTACAATAAATCAAGCTTATTGGGTTACAACAATGGTTCAAAATGTTTCCTTCAGAAGACCGCTGTAAACTTCAAAACAACACGAGGTGAACGTCAGCTGTGTGATTATTCATTATATCCCGAATATTTTTTCACACGAGGGACACCGTTTTGTGAAGAGCGAATAGCGTCTAATTATGTTGCTGCATTCATTTCTCACAACACAGTCTGCATGCCATACGTTGAATGTGATGTCCAAATGCTGTTGTTGCTTTTTAAACGCCTTTTAGGTATGCCTCATTACTTACAATGCACCTATGTTTGTATGTAAATATGCATTAGGCTATGTTATGAATAAATGGATCATGCTGGCCGGAATTCGGGTGTGAACCTCATAATTTTCTACTACGCATGTTTTCAGTATATTCAGTATGCATTAATGTGGATTTTTTGGGGTACAAATAGATGAAAGCGCTTAAATTTTATATTCAATATTTAAATTATTGTTTTTGTATTTTAAAGTTTATTTGTTCATTTGTAAGAAACTAGTAGCTTTATTATTGGGCTTATTCTTGCTTCTTTGTTTAAATTTTTATTTATTTTTATTTTTTGTTGAAAAATAGTTGCTCGTATGTAAATGTAAATGCTTGCAATGATTTTATAATCATATATATGTTGTTTATCTATGTAGTTTGTAGTTTTGTAAATGCAGAGTATTGTTTTTTGATTTCTTTATAATGCTTTCTTGTTTGGCTGCAGCTTGTTGCATGTTCAGGTCTGAACTTTGATATTTTTTTACTAAAGTTTCCATATTTTATAGTATTTATCTGTGGTACGTATGTTTGTATATTTTCAGCACTCATTCCCCACACATTAACCCATTGAACCCAACGCCTGTTTGCTTGTCTTGTTTGAGTTCTAAGCTTATTATAAAATTTATATAAGTATGTATATGTATATTTTTTATTCAATTTGTTTTCTATATAGCTTATTTATTTTTGTGGCCTTTAGCTCTATTTTCTTCAAAAATGATTATAACAAATGCAGGTGGAAAGTTTGAACTCTTATGGGCGCGGTTGTATGTTTTTTTGTTTTTTATTCCAGAAAGGAAGATATTTAATTAAGTTTTAATAATTTTTGGGAATCTCAAAAATGCGTTTATACGTATTCATATAACTACTAATATTTACAAGAAAATTTTTTATAAATATTTAGTTTGCAATCGTTTTATAAAGTGCGTTTGCTTAAAAAGCATTACTGAATTTTAAAACCGAATTCAGTACTATATATTTATAGACGAAAATATTTTGTATGAATTTATTATCTATTTGTTGTTTAAATATTATAGAAAACTCTAAGCAAAATATGTAATAGAATATGCTTACATTGACTGAGGACATGTGTAATTATTAAATAGGCCTTAATAAGCGACAGTGTTTTTTATATAGTAACCAATATGGGCAGCTCAAAGTGCCTAGTATCAGATTCTGACAATTTTCAGAAATCCCGACAAGACAATATTCGAGTTAAATTTTCTGTAAAAACAGAACTTACATCACAAGTGAAAGCATTTTATTTATTTAAATTTATTTTATTTTGTTTTGTTTTATTTTATTTATATTATCTTATTTATTTTATTTTATTTTATTTATTTGTATTTCATTTTATTTCTTCCATTTTACTTTATTTTATTTTCTTTTATTTATTTGATTTTATTTTCTTTTATATTAATTTATTTTTATTTATTTCTTCCTTGAGCTCTACTTTGGCTATACATTATACATCGGTTGTATACAACAAGACATATAAAGCTATTTATACTAAATATACATAAGTTAATTCATAATAATCTGTAAATTACATATCAATGTCTAAAAACGAACGAACAATGGATGTTGATAGAATTACTGTCTTTTGAATAGGTAGAAGCTTATCTTCTAATTTAGTTTCTCGCAGTCGTCATAAGGGTTTTTGTATATTTTATTTTTTTATTTTTATTATATATAAAATTATTTTAATTGGTTTATCTTACTAGAATTTATTTCATTTTGTTTCATTTTTTTTATTGTATTTCATTTTATTTTATTTTATTTCATTTTATTTTATTTATTTTATTGTATTTCATTTTATTAGTTAATATATTTTAATTTATTTTATGGTATTTGCTTAACCGGCTTTAGTTCCAATTTTTTTAGTATTAAAACACCAAAATTGTTTCTCCTTCAGTTTACCAATATATTTCGGTTACACACGTAACCGTCTTCAGGGCTTTCACTATAAATAAATTACAAAAACATAAAATAAAATGCAATTTACATAAAAATTAAACAAACATGAGCATTTCTTTTACATACGCTGTTTTACACGTCTTCGCTGTTTAACGTGGAGTTAGTCACTGTCCGCATTTTGTTTATCAAATGTTTGTAGTAGCTCACGCAGTTATCAATGTCCGTTTTGTAATTCATTCGTATGTTAGTGGGTGTGTTTAAAATGTGAGTACTTATAAAGTCAATCTCTTATTATATGTTTTTCTTCCTGAAGTATTGTTGTTTGGTTAAAGTTCGGAGAGTGGTTTTTCGTCATACAGTGTGTCATAAGTGCTGTTTTTGGTGATTGTTTCGTGGCAATGTTTAAAGTCTGATTTATGTTCGGGCTATCGAGTTTTTAATTTGGCTTTGGTTGTGCCCACATATATATTATTGCACGATTCCCTATATCACATTGCTTCTATCCGCCTGAGGTACCTTAGATTTTGTTCTGTTGAATAAATTTTTTAATGTGTTGATTGGCTTGTGCGCTATTCTAACTTTTTCTTGTTATAACAATTCGAGTTTGCTAAGCGCTCTGATAATTTGGTACATAAGATATGATTTGAAAATTTCTGGTTTTTGTTATTCCCGTTGACTAGCTTGTGATGTAAATCTTTAATTAGGGTATTTGTAATATTTTCAGGAAAATCGTTACTTTTAATAATACTTTTGCTTCTCTTTGATCTCTTCGTGGTAAGCGTCCTCTGATATATTTAGCATACGTCGTATACAGCCCATTGCTGTATTCATTATCATCGTCTTTGGGTGTTTCGAATGAAAGTTAATGATTCGTCCTGTAGATGTGTTTCTTATACCACTTAACTCAATTGGTGCCTCGTCGAATAATAATTGAGTCAAGATATGGCAATTTTCCGTCGTCTTCGAGTTCCGTTGTGAAATTTATATGGTTGTCAAAGGAATTTTATGCGTCAAGTGTGTTTTGTTCCTCATCTTCATTTATTATGGCGAATAGATCGTACACGTACTTTGTGACTAATCTTGGTAATCGTGCTAACTTTTTCATTGTGTTCTCCAACAACTCCTCCATCACGATATCTGCAATCACTGGTGAGGTCGGTGATCCCATTGGCAACCCTTTCAGCTGGGTGTAAATTTATCATTAAATTTGAAGTATCGATTTTCTTCGATGCATATTTTAACATTTCTTAAACATTTTCTTGGTAGTTTCGTATGCTTTTCTATTATCGTCCATTTGTTATTATGATGTCAAGTGGTAGTTGGGTTGGTATATTTGGAAATAGGGAATTACGTCAGATGATATTAGTCTTTCATCATCATAAATATACGAGTTGTTTATTTTTCCTTTGAAGACTAGTGTATTTTTTATGTTATAACTCGAGTTTGCCGTGACGTTTTTTAGATATCCGCTATATATTTGCACAGGTTGTGTGCTGGAGATGCGACGGCGGAACATATCGGCCTGAGTGGGGGTTTCCTTGCTTATGTGTTTGTGGAAGTCCATAAATCTGTGGAGGTAGTGCCGTGGTTGTGGTGAATTTATTTTTCTCGACTTTGTGATTACATCCATTCTGTACATTTTATCCACTATGTTATTATTTTTGCTCTGAAGCCTCGCTGTTGGGTCCTGTCTCTGAATTCTGTACATTGTCAAGTCATTTAATATATCATTCATATTATAATTTTTTATTTTTTTTAGTTTATTTATTTTGGTTTTGTTTATTCTCATTTATTTAAATTAGTTCATTTCATTTTTCTAATTTTGTAGGTATTTCATTTATTATTATTTTATTTTGTTTTATTTTATGTTTCTTTATTGTAATTCGTTTATTTACTGAATTTATACATTTTATTTTATTTTTTATTGTATTTCAATTTGTTTCATTTGATATAGTTTACAAAAATACATAATATTTGGTTTTATTTTATTTGATTTTCTTGTATTTCATTTATTAGTTATTTTATTTATTGTTTATATTATTTTATTTATTTTATTTTATTATTTTATTTAAATTTATTTTATTTCATTTCATTTTATTTTTTTATTGTATTTAATTTCAATTATTTTATTTTATGTTATTTTATTTTATTATTATTTAAATTTTAATGAGCTCGAGGCAGGGTTTTTAAAAAATTGAAACACAGTTTAAATTTTTATATTTCAATTTATTGGTCGATATTCGATCTCATTCTGAGATCATCCTCAGGAACTGTGGACAAAAACAACAATTAGTTAACATGTAAACAATTTCAAACCCTAAAACATAATACCACTTACACAATTGAAAATGTTTTACCGACTAACAAGAGTACGAAAAAAGAAAGCATAGAAGTCAAATAAATATGAAAATATAAACAATTTAAAACACCGTAAGTATAACAAAATCTACAAAAACAACAATACATAGGATGTGTATTGTTATTTTGTAGATTTTTGTTTATACTTACGGTGTTTTAAATTGTTTATATTTTCATATTTATTTGACTTCTACGCTTTCTTTTTCGTACATCTTGTTAGTCGGTAAAACATATTCAATTGTGTAAGTGGTATTATGTTTAGGGTTTGAAAATTGTTACATGTTAACTAATTGTTGTTTTTGTCCACAGTTCCTGAGGATGATCTCAGAATGAGATCGAAATATCGACCAAATAAAATTGAAATATAAAAATTTAAACTGTGTTTCAATTTTTTAAACTGCCTCGAGCTCATTAAAATTTAATAAATTATAATATTTGAAGGCAAATAAAAATATTTTTAAAATTTAATATTATTTTTGTTTTATTTTATTGTAATTTGGTTTATTTTACTTGAATTTATTACATTTTAATTTATTTTTTATTGTATTTATTTTATCTGGTTTAACTTAACTTAATTTAATTTAATTTAGTTTAATTTTAACTTATTTATTTTATTTTATTTTATTTATTTTATTTTATTTTATTTATTTATTAATTATTTAATTTATTTTACTTTGTTTTATTTATTTTATTTTTATTTTATGTTATCTGTATTTATTTAGCGAGACATGGTCTTGCTTACACACTTGTTTTTTATTGATATTAGAGAAAAATTATTTATATATATATTTTATTTATTTTATTTTTTATTTATTTTATAACAAAAATGTATATAAAAGGAGCTTTAAACATTTTGTTGTAGTTTTTTTCATGGATATTTTGTTCATGAGGGTGGCAACCCTGCGCAAGCTGTCTTTCCCCGACAGTATGAATATTTTATTTTTGCCTGCAGCTATGCCTTTCATTTTCTTCGAAACAAAAATCGGCAGAGGATATCCATTTTTCCATCTATTTGCATTAAAAATAAGTTATTTAATAAAATCATCAAACCGCATTGTACATTTGGTCCGCAGTCAAATTGTACAAATTTAAATTGAAGCACTAACTAAAGCATAGAAGATGGCTTAAGTGAAATAAACAGGTATGCAAAGTAAATATTTTATTTTTAAATTCCCCCCACAATTCTCCATTCCTTCATAGATAATTTCTTATAATACATACTTGGCATACTTCCCGAACTTTCTTAGTGGGATTCCTCAATTTTCTTCGCTAATTAATAAAAGAGATATTCGCTATTTGGTGCATATGGGTTGACAATATTTTGCATCTGCATTAAAATGCTATAGAAAGAGTATCATTGCTTTTTGAAATTTTTTTAATATAGCATTTTATGCATTGAATATTCAGTACTGAAAATTTGTCTAGCTCTGACATATACATAAGTCTGTTTCATCTCTTTTGTGTTGGAGAAACTTTTAAGTGATAATTTGATATGCACTGATTGACTTCCGAGCATTTGCACCTTATAGCAAATGGCCTCAATGTTTGCAATACAAATAGTGTAAGGGAATTCAGAGTTTTGTGCACTTGATGTTGGAAACATTGCTATAGCAAATAAAAGCTATGGATCGTAGACATATATTTTCATTTAAAATTTTTTCTTTGCACATTTTTTTGTATTGATAGTAGCTGATTTTCTATTCACTACGTCTTTTGATATTGCGTATTTGCAATCACGTAGCAAATGTGTAGCTATGTATTTTGTTGGTGTGTTGTAAAAATAGTTTACAAAAGCATTAATGCAATGATGCTAGACTATTTGCACAAGATCCTGAGCTTCCCTTATATACTCTATACACAGTTGTTTACTACTTTCTTTTTATGTTTTATTTATCCATATGTATGCTTTTTATATAAACTTTTGCTTTTCTCATTCATTAATTTGCTCATCATTTACCTATTTATCGCTATTGATTTGTTTTATGCCTTTCCTACTTCTCTTACTATATATAAACGTTTGAGTTGTATATCGTAATCCATAAGTACAAATTCTATTATTAATTTATTATTTATATATATTTTACCTATAAATTAATTTATTATAAGTATGCTTTAGCATATGATTTACATCGTAATTTAGGTTTTTTAGCTATATAAAATTTTTATTTTTTTTTGGTTTTTATAATTTTTATTGCATGGTATAAAATTTTTGCCGCAAAAATATATTATAAAATGAGTATATTATTTACATACGTATGTCATTTTAACATATTATCAACATACATATGGATTTATCGCAATAAATGTATATTTACTCGTATCTTACACAACAGCTATGGTCAGAAAAATAGCACGAAAATACAAAATTGCTTTTTTGTTAAATATTTTTTATTTCGTTTTTATTGCATTCTTTCAAAATATAGATGTAGCTATTATCGAGTTTTAATACAGATTTTAAAGGTGGGCAATGCCACGCCTTCCCCATTTATGAACAAATTCAATGTAAATGTTGCAAGCATTTTGGAACTATTTTTGGATTATTTCGAGACCACTTCCAAATTTTTCTGTAATTATTTATTTTTAGAACGTTTCGGGATTATTTTTCTGATCATTTTGCTATATTTTTGGGACGATGTTGGACTCATTTCGCTACCGTCTTCGGATCAATTTGGAATAATTTCAGGACTGTTTAGGGATACTTTCGAGACTATTTCCGTAAAATTTGCAAAACATTTGCGAAACTAATTCTGGACTATCACTCAATCATATCGGGACCGAGTTTTCATTGCTATTTTCAGTCGAAAATTATTAAAAACCAATCAATTATCAGAAGGTGTAAATAATGCCATTTCGAATTGTGTTGCTATTTTTTCACCGTTCACTGTATGTATGTAAATAAATCTTGAAGTATGGCCATTCACACAAATTTTAGTTGCATTTCTTTTTCATTTCGACTCCTTAATTGAATATCAAACTATCACAGCTGTTCACTCCGAGAACGTCCTATCTCGAATTTGTTTGATTAAGAATCCCCTTTCAAAATTACTTCACTAAACACCATTTTACGTCAAAATTTATAGGTCGTTTTTGAAATAACTGCTAAGGTTAGGACTTGTCCATGTGATATATCTGATATTAAATGCCGCAGTGTAACAATATACAAGTTTTTTGGTGTACCGGTAAACAGCATAAAGTGCGTGAGCCATTGCGTGTCAAATCAGACACACTTAAGTTTTCATATTGTATCTATTCTTATGATTATGTAGCACTTTAGAGATGAAATCAGACAGTAAATCCAAATTTTGGCCCATTTTGGTTCGTAAAGCTCCACATAAATGATGAAGAATGAAAAATAAATAAACAACGAGCGCAGCTTCTAAATCTTCATATTAATGGTGATGCGGAGCATCCTAATATATTAAGAACTAATTACTCATAAGCCGCGATACAAACGATGATTTGAATTGCTGTGCTTAAATGACTTGATGCAATTACTGGGTTTTGCTTACCAATTTAAGAACTTTTTCAGTACTCACGAACAAACATCGTATTACATTAATGCACTCAATCCCGAAACTTCTTTTTACAATTCTGGTATCCCGGGATTACAAAACTACACTCTGAGCTACAAAGTCTTCATTAGGTAACTTCTAGAGTACTGAAATGTAAACCTCAGCAGCAATATTAATTCAGGTATAAGGACAAAGTGTCCCGCTGTTATTTCAGTCTAATAACATTGTTACACTTATCCAGACTTCCCGCTTTATGGTTCATAATGCATAGACACCACGGGGCAGTTCAATAGGAAATGCACAAAATAAATTAGCATAGCAAAGCAAATGTAAAACTTGTTAGAGGACATAGTATGCTCTATCCACTCGGTTAGATTGAGAAAGGTCCTATGCAAAGGTGAAGCAGTTCAGGGACTGATAAAGACGGAGAGCGGGAAATGACCAATTAAAACTGAACAGTCTCTTCAGGCGCACCGGCGTGGTTGGAGCATGCTTCCACCACTTCACTGTGGTCGACATACCCTTGTTAAATCAAGATTATGTTGAGAAGAACGGAGTTTATATTTTATAAAGTCTAAAGTTTGTTTTTAAGCTTATGAGGCTGTAGTCATTGGGGTAAAAGAGGTTGATCGTTCACACCTTTGGTAGGAACAACCACACTACTAAGCCTGGAAAATTAAATTTGGAAAAAGTCTTTCCCGCCAGTTCTTTTTTGGCAATATACACCAACCCTGGCGCTATTTGTTCACTGATCGCATTGTAAGTATTGTGTACCGGCGTCGATGAGCGCCTCAAGAGACTGTTCAGTTTTAAGTGGTCTTTCTCGCTCTTCGTCTTTATCAGTCCCTGAACTGCTTTACCTTTTCATAGACCTTTCTCAATCTAGCCGTGTGGATAGAGCATTCTATGTCCTCTCACAAGTTTTACCATTACATTTGCTTTGCTATGCTATTTATATTGTGCATTTCCTATTGAACTGCCCCGTGGTGTCTATGCATTATGAGCCATAAAGCGGGAAGTCTGGATAAGTGTAAAAATGTTTTCATCTTTACTTCTGTAAATGGCCACTCTGAATAAAAAGCGTCAGAAAATTTCGCCCGGCATTGTGTTTTGAGTAGACGAAATATCTGCGAAATGTCAGCGCCCGACGCGGCGTATATCGTCGTCGCTCGGCATTGGGTTTACAGCATTACTGATGTCGTTCAGAAAATTACGAAGTAAAGTGTCAGCGTAGCATTAACTGAGATATTGAAAACGTAAGTCATTTAAACAGCCAAAACGTATACATTTCTTATGTTTTTGTATTTTGAATATTTTTCTATGTAATCGACCTTTAATTAGCTTAACGTTTTTTTATACAAATTGTACGTACGAGTATGCAAATGTCTTGGAGACTATTTATGTATATTTGCATCAATTGAAGCTCAGCACTATATTTTTTTTTAGTTTTATTTACATATATATTGTAAAAATGTCTAAGCTATTATAATTATCAAAGTAGGTATTTAAATATATATCTACAATTTATCATAAGTAAAGGCAAGGAAAGAAAAAAATTTAAATTACAAAAGCGGTAATTATTTATTATTATTATATTTTTTTTTATTTAGGTATGAAAAGCTATGGTAAAAAATACAGCACCAAATTCAAAATGGCAAAGATACGAAGAGAAAATTTTGTTCATGCTTTTGCAGCTTTCAATTTTGCGTTTATAGGTTGCAATTTTTAAATAAAAGAAATCATTAAAAACATATAAATCGTACATAATTCACAATCAATGCCATTTTAAATTTGAGTGCAAGTTTTTCACTCGCCATTGTATATGTATTAAATTATGTACGTATTGAAAAAATGTTAGTCAATGCTTGAAAAAATAGATAAATCTAAATATCTAAACATATAAATAGAAAATTACAATAATTCTATCATAATAATTAATTTATTATTCCTTTTGTTTTCATTTTTTTTATATTCATTCCTAATAATATTACAATTACTCCTCTTGCCTTTGCCTTTTTGTTCTTTTTTTACTATTGCTATTGTATTTCTAATTACTAGTTTAATATGTTTTATAAGTAAATTTAAATAATAATAAATATTTTTACAGTTAACATACTGCTAATACTAAAAAATCATCAGTCGCATTCGGGTCCATCGGAAAAGTGACCGCGCACATCGAGCGCCGAAGCTAATTGGAATATAATATGCGACAATGATGGATGTTCGAGTAACTCATGGGATGGCAATGGTGGTTCGCATCGGGGTCTCATATGGCTACCACGAAAGCCACGATGTAATCTTAGTACAACATCACAGAAGACGAACGTAATATTAATGTACGCAAAAAATCATCACCGAAAAATTGTACATATGATGAATCTGAAATTTTAATAGATAGAAAATTTAAGTCAAACCCTGATTTCTATTTTTGGGTTGGAAAAAATTTCTAAATACCTAACTATTACTTTTGAGCTACACAAAATTACATCCTACATTTTTTTACTTAAATGAAATTAAAATTTAAAAAAATAGGAGCCAAATTTTAATCATTCTTTTTGAGTTATCAGAAGGACTCATCGAAGCATATAATTTTATAGGTTGTAAAATTATATCCTTTTACATACACTGTTAGATGAACGTACCTAGTAATATTCTTGTTAAACTTATTGTCTATCAGTTGTATTACTGTCAAAAAAAATTGTGATTATTACGCATCAAATTAAAAAAGGCCAAGATAAAGTGAAAAATCAAAACTAAACGTCTTTTCAATAATATTCCTGTAAATGACGTACTGATGTTGGAGATTTTCTGATGAAAATGACGGCTGTTCTAACTGCAAGGTTGCATTCCTTGAGTTTACCGCGTTTCCACGATGAAATGTGCTCGTAAATTTATACAAATTGTGTAAATGATTTTCATACAAAATTTGACAGTTCATTTACGCACTAGATAAACTTATATATTTCCACACTTTATAGGCATTTATACGGTTTAATGAGAGTAACTTTATGATTATACAGTTTCAAATGTAGTATTTGGCTTGAAAATGAAAATACAAACTTAAGAAATTTACTTTTGGTTAATGACATTTTTTTATTTTTAAATTAAAAAGAAAAAATTTCACAATTGTTCTGGGATCTGGAGTTAAAAAAATTTTGATATTTCTTTTTGAGTTAAAAAATAAAATTTTTAGATTTATTTCTTGAGTTAAAAAAGACCGAGTTGAAAATCCTGAGAGTTAACATATAAAGATACATTGAAAAGCACTTTAGAATTTATTAAAAAAAATTCAACATTAAAAACTATTTTCGGCCTAAACATTAAAAGTTAAGACTTTAAGTTTACTTTAAGTTTAGAAATAAAGTCAAATTTAAAAACTTATTTTGTTTCGTTTGAACTAAAAATTAAAATTTCAAAATTTATGTTTGAGTCAAAAGTAAAAGTAAAATTTTTAGATTTATTATTGAATTAAAAATTAAAACTTTAAGATTTATTTGGGAGTTAAAAATAAAAGTTAAATTTTAAGATATGTTTTTCACTTAAAAATTAAGCCAAATTTTTAAAGTGTGTGTTAGAAAATAAAAGTAAAATCTTAAGATTGCACAGTTAAGTTAGGTTAGGTTGAACTGGCCGCTCCATGAGAACCTCACATCGATTGAATGGGTCCGCAGTGTTACCAGAAGTTTGTTGAAACGACCAAACTGAAAAAACCCTATCAAAAACCAGGACCATAAACATAAAATACTCCGTCCTCTGGCAAATACTAGAAGCTTCCTAGGACTTTAAGCCACTTGCTGCTTCTAGATCTGACAGCTGTATCAGTCCTAATAGCAGGAGTCTTATAGCCTGGCAAGCGGAGGGGCCGGCACAGAACGTGCTCGATCGTTTCCTTCTCCAACCCGCACTTCCTACATCTGCTGTCACTGACTAAGCCTAATTTAAAGGCATTGACGCCAGAAGCAGTGTCCAGTCAGAATACCCGTCATGAGTCTACAGTCCTCTCTTTTCAATGATAGAAGCAACTTTGTTAGTCTACGGTTGTAAGATCTACACATAATCTTCGACACTTTACAGCCCCCGCGCTTGAAACCCACGCCTTTCTCGATTGGTCGATCATGTACACCTCTCCTCTTCTCTTAATCTCGATTTACACAGTACAGAAAAGAAGAATTTAGAATATATTTTTTAGCTAGTTCAAATTTTAAGATATATTTCTGAGTAAAAATAAAACTCAAATTTTTAGATTTTTTAAAGTTTGAAAATATTTTTTGATTTGAAAAATAAAAGTTAAAAGTAAAATTTTAAGATTTATTTTAAAACCAAAGGCTCAGCTTCAGTTTTTTTTTGGAAGCTGAAGCTCGGTACCCATATCTGAAGGAAGATTTCGTATATTTTTTCTTGTGTGAAAAATAGTAGCACCCCAGTTATTTTGAAAATTCCTTTATCTCTCTACTTTCTATGAAGCAGCGTCACTTCTCTGCAAGGCACGAAATTCAGGGTCCGTATTACGTTTTTACGATCCGAGATTGAAACTTATTTTTTAAATCACAATAGTTCTGAAACGTTGGATCGATTAATGGCATATGTGAACTAGCGACAAATAGGACTCGTTGGATACACAAGAGAAAAGGAACACTGGAATTGCAAATTCCAAAAACTCATACATACAATCTGGTATTTAACTCTCTGTGTTCTTACTGGGTCGTTCTTGACGAAACCAGGGCTCCCCTATAACTTTTGCCAAAAAAACTTTAGAAAAAGTTAGACCACAGCGTATGAGTTTTCTTGAGAGGTGGATATTACTTCACAAACAACATTTTTCTTGGGCATTTCTTGAGCATGCCTGGAATTTTTCGTTTCTTGCGTTGTGGATACCACGTTTAAACCGTGAATTTTTTCACACCACTAATTTTATCGCACCAAGCTAATCCGTTACTCCATAAATACGCACATAGGTACTACATACCTATAAATCCAATACCTGCTCATTTCATCGATGCGACAACGCGTCACAAGCCTTGAAGCCTCTGTTATAAACGATCTACATGCGATTGGCAACGCTCCCAATGATGTATGGGCACATCACCGACATTACAAATATAGCTAATGCCGTTAGCGGGAATGCAGGAACAAGGTAAATAGAGATCCATGATGTTGCACATCGGCTATAATGGAAAAAATTGCATTTAATTGAGTTTGTCTTTAGTCATAAGTAAATATATTTATTACTTACTTTGGAATGCGGGCGGTACATCTTGTGGTGACATCAATATAACTAAAGGTTGTCCAAAGTACCGTGGGATGTGTTGAAAGACGAATGAATTATCTGAATCGATGATAATGAATAATGGTCTTCGTGTGAAGGGATGCAAGTCGCCGGGATATAAACATGATTTTCCTTGTAGGATTTCCCTCGACATGCAATGCCACCACCCTCTACGCCATCGCGTTTGACGCTCGTGGCAAGCCCGCCCATTCATAACCATCTGCAAGAAATATATAGATTAGGCCGAGTCGATTTGTGGGAGGCAAAACAATCGCCCATGCTCTGTGAAAACCATATTCTAGGGGTCAAATAAGAAACTTTACGAAGGACCATACCTCTAAAACGAATTCTGATGTCTTTGGGTCGTAGTGACAAATTTTGAAAATCCCACTTTGAAATGCCTATGTTTTTTCTTTTTGGAGTTTATTTTTCTCTTTAGAAATTTATTTAGTCAGAACATATGTAAATGAAAAAATGAATTTAACTTCGTATAGAAAAGAAATTAAAACAAGTAAGGAAGGTTAAGTTCGGGTGTAACCGAACATTACATACTCAGTTGAGAGCTATGGTGGCAACATAAGGGAAAATAACCATGTAGGAAAATGAACCGAGGGTAACCCTGGAATGTGTTTGTATGACATGTGTATCAAATGAAAGGTATTAAAGAGTATTTTAAGAGGGAGTGGGCCATAGTTTCTATAGGTGGACGCCATTTAGGGATATCGCCATAAAGGTGGATCAGGGTTGACTCTAGAATTTGTTTGTACGATATGGGATCAAATGAAAGGTGTTAATGAGTATTTTAAAAGGGAGTGATCCTTATTTCCATAGGTGACGCCGTTTCGTGATATCGCCATAAAGGGGACCAGGGGTGACTCTAGAATGCGTTTGTACTATATGGGTATCAAATGAAAGGTGTTAATGAGTATTTTAAGAGGGCGTGGGCCTTAGTTCTATAGGTGGACGCCTTTTCGAGATATCGCCATAAAGTGGACCAGGGTTGACTCTAGAATGTGTTTGTACATATGGGTATCAAATGAAAGGTGTTAATGAGTATTTTAAAAGGGAGTGGGCCTTAGTTCTATAGGTGGACGCCTTTTCGGAGATATCGTCATAAAAGTGGACCAGGGGTGACTCTAGAATGCGTTTGTACAATATGGGTATCAAATGAAAGGTGTTAATGAGTATTTTAAAAGGGCGTGGCCTTAGTTCTATAGGTGGACGCCTTTTCGAGATATCGCCATAAAGGTGGACCAGGGGTGACTCTAGAATTCGTTTGTACAATATGGGTATCAAATGAAAGGTGTTAATGAGTATTTTAAAAGGGCGTGGGCCTTAGTTCCATAGGTGGATGCCTTTTCGAGATATCGCCATAAAGGTGGCCAGGGGTGACTCTAGAATTTTGTTTTGTACGATATGGGTATCAAATGAAAGGTGTTAATGAGTATTTTAAAAAGGAGTGGGCCTTAGTTCTATATGTGGACGCCTTTTCGAGATATCGCCATAAACGTGGACCAGGGGTGACTCTAGAATGTGTTTGTACGATATGGGTATCAAATTAAAGGTATTAATGAGGGTTTTAAAAGGGAGTGGCCCTTAGTTGTATATGTGAAGGCGTTTTCGAGATATCGACCAAAATGTGGACCAGGGTGATCCAGAACTTCATCTGTCGGGTACCGCTAATTTATTTATATATGTAATACCACGAACAGTATTCCTTCCAAATTCCAAGGGCTTTTGATTTCGCCCTGCAAAACTTTTTCATTTTCTTCTACTTAATATGGTAGGTGTCACACCCATTTTACCAAGTTTTTTTCTAAAGTTATATTTTGCGTCAATAGACCAATACAATTACCATGTTTCATCCCTTTTTTCGTATTTGGTATATAATTATGGCATTTTTTTCATTTTTCGTAATTTTCGATATCGAAAAAGTGGGCGTGGTCATAGTCGGATTTCGGCCATTTTTTACACCAATACAAAGTGAGTTCAGATAAGTACGTGAACTGAGTTTAGTAAAGATATATCGATTTTTGCTCAAGTTATCGTGTTAACGGCCGAGCGGAAGGACAGACGGTCGACTGTGTATAAAAACTGGGCGTGGCTTCAACCGATTTCGCCCTTTTTCACAGAAACAGTTATCGTCCTAGAATCTAAGCCTCTACCAAATTTCACAAGGATTGGTAAATTTTTGTTCGACTTATGGCATTAAAAGTATCCTAGACAAATTAAATGAAAAAGGGCGGAGCCACGCCCATTTTGAAATTTTCTTTTATTTTTGTATTTGTTGCACCATATCATTACTGGAGTTGAATGTTGGCATAATTTACTTATATACTGTAAAGATATTAACTTTTCTTTTAAAATTTGAATTAAAAAAAAATTTTTTTTTAAAAAGTGGGCGTGGTCGTTCTCCGATTTTGCTAATTTTTAGTAAGCAGACATATAGTAATAAGAGTAACGTTCCTGCCAAATTTCATCATGATATCTTCAACGACTGCCAAATTACAGCTTGCAAAACTTCTAAATTACCTTCTTTTAAAAGTGGGCGGTGCCACGCCCATTGTCCAAATTTTACCATTTTTCTATTCTGCGTCACAAGTTCAACTCACCTACCAAGTTTCATCGCTTAATCCGTATTTGGTAATGAATTATCGCACTTTTTCGATTTTTCGAAATTTTCGATATCGAAAAAGTGGGCGTGGTTATTGTCCGATATCGTTCATTTTAAATAGCGATCTGAGATGAGTGCCCAGGAACCTACATACCAAATTTCATCAAGATACCTCAAAATTTACTCAAGTTATCGTGTTAACGGACAGACGGACGGACGGACGGACATGGCTAAATCGAATTTTTTTTCGATACTGATGATTTTTGATATATGGAAGTCTATATCTATCTCGATTCCTTTATACCTGTACAACCAACCGTTATCCAATCAAAGTTAATATACTCATGAGCTCTGCGCAACTGAGTATAAAAATTATTAGAAATTAGCGTTTTTACAACCCCTTTTTAAAACCAAGGCATCATTGTGATGCATTTTGCATATCGTAAACATAGTTGTGTGGGTTTTTTATTCAACCGTTTTTAAAAAATGATGGTATCACTGTGACACTATTGCAGATCGTAAATTGCTTGTGTTGTTTTTTTTAAGCCACCACAAGACACAGCATGTATAATTGAATTGCCCCTACCCAAAAGTTCGACCCAAAGGGGGGACATCAGAATTCGTTTTTAGAGGTATGGTTCCTTCGAAAAGTTTCTTATTTTTGATCCCCAGAATACGATTTTCCACAGAGCAATGAGCGACCGCTAATATTGATAATAATATATATTAATTGGTATAAGTAATAGGGGCAGAAATTGTATCCTTATCTGAGCGGAGAAAATAAAATTAGCAATCACTGGAACTAAAAATCATATCTCTAAGACAGTTGCTTCTGATATAATTTTTGAAATAACCCATATACAGAAGTATAGGGCTGGCAGCTTCAGCTAACTTTATACAGTTATCGAATGTAAACAAGTCTTTGAGCTAATTGACTCACGACAAAGCGTAAATACTACTTAATTATTTTATTTGCCTGTTCTATCTGTAAATCTCAAATGTGCTGCAGTTCACCAAAGACTATATTTTTTAAAAAGACATTACCTAACGATCTGAGCATCCCAGAAGCACTTCTTTCGTAGTTCTTCAATCTTTTGATAAGATTGGTATAAAAAGTAGGTGAAATACAAGCCACAAATCGCTACCGTAGTTTTTACGTCTCTAGTTAACATGTAAGGCCTTTAACTAAAGGACAGCAAGTTTATCTAGTTAATTCTATTATAAAAAGGACTGATATTGAATGCTGTTCTGATGACAGTCTCGCGATTATGAAAATCAATGCTGATTTCAAACAAAATATCCTAGAATTAATCGAAAGTAATAGTCCCGAAATTGTCAGCAACAATCCCGAAAATAGTCTTAAAACTATCCCGGAGAATAATCTCTAGGAACTATGCCTCAAACGCTCGAGAACCAGCACGCGATTCCTCACTATTCCGATAACGGCCGTAAAAAATCGTCCCATATATGCTCTCGAAACCACTCCCAAGTTCTACGAAACGGTTCCAAGATAGTATTTAGTTTATTATAATTTTCTTTTCATCGGATCTGTTAGAATCACGACATAACAGTGAAGAATGTTGCGTGCATTTCAAAAGTATCACATGAGTTACCCATGAAATTATTTATGAAAGCTCTGATCTCGAAATAGTCTACGAATAACCGTATCCCTGATACTGTATTGGAAAAGAATAATTCTCCATAGCATCGATTCAAAATGCTGTTCCGCATTACTAGGAATCGTAACGAAATGGTGGCATAGTGATCCGAAAGACAATTCACGCACATTGTGCTTCAAAAGGGATACTGAGATCGGTCCGGTCTAGTCTCGACCTGATACCAAGTGCTATCCGATTATGTTATCCGCTAACAGTTCGAGTAACAATCTTTCGACACAAACATCGCTCTGATCTCTAAGCTATGTACAAGACTACCTAAGTCCACCAATATGCCGGGTAGTACAGGACCGGGTAAATATATTTATCAAAGAGTGGCGGTATAGCATCGACGCTTGTAGATACGTACCTCTTGAGTCAGTGCACTGATTTCTTATTCGGCAAAGGAAGATCCTTTTCTTACTGTAGTGAAATAGTCGTTCTTAAAAAATCTACAGGATAGCACAAACAACAGCACATGATATGGCAATCATACATTAATTTATCGTACAAATTAACAAACTAGACATAAGCACAGTCAAACATTGCCAATTACTTACAATCTTGGCTGACGCTTTGTAGTCGAAAACACACCATCCCGCTAGACATATATCAGAGTAGTGGCGCCTCTTGGAGTCAATTCTTTACACTCGCTAGCTAAGTAAACAGCCAGTAATGCTGATCTAATAGAGAAGGCTTGTAAATAACTAAAATATTTTCATATGGGGCATTGTCCATCGATATGACGGCCATGTGTTCTAAGTTAACCATTAGAACCTGGATACATCCATATGGATTGGTATCGTACTGTGTGCAGCGGCTGGCATCGTGCCCATTAGGCATGCATGTGTTATGCTCATCGGATGCGGTTGGATTCGGTGGCTCTGCGTCGAGTGTTTGTAACATTCTAATGAAGAAAGGGATTATTATCAAGAAAAATATATCTACTTCAAATTGAATGCATTTTATTTACCTAAACATGTCCATATGTTAACTCGGAGAACTTCGCTCTGTTCGCACGCCGACCCACAATCAATATCTCTCTTGCAGGCTCAACGTCATATGCGGCGATCGTTCTGACGATGGTGGCGTTCGTTCCGGCGATAACAGCGATATGAACCGGACCGACTGAAATTCTCAATTGTGAAGTCAAGCTATGTCATTAAAGAGATGGCGAGTGTGGGGTCGTGTCTTTCACCGAAGAATTGAGCGAAATGGCGATGCTATACATGGATGTAGGCGCACGTGGGTGGTGTGAGTGGTGGTGGTGTGTGATGTGTGATAAGTAGAGGGGAATAGTAGAGTTGGGCAGTATCGATAACACAAAAGTACTACGCATTTTTACATATTTTTTAAAATTGCGACAGATTTATTCAGTTATTGTAAAGCTATAGATTGTTAGTAATCGAGTTTAGTCATACCTCATAAAGTATAGCAGTACTCTCATTGACTACGTAGTACACATCTTCGTATCGTCATTTGTATACAGGATATGACACTGAGAATAGTGGAACATTTGCTCCGAATCTGATATCGTAATTCGCTCAGAGGCGAATAGTTCGTGTCTTTATGTTACGTGTACACGTAATACACATAACATTTGACAATGGCTTGTCGTCTCTTGAGCTATCGTTCATCCAAGCTGTGTTTCTGACATTGTGCCATCTTCAGTTGCCTGTTGTCCTTAGGTGTCGTTTAGTTCCCTCAAAACTGAAACATGTACTGACAAATAGCACAAGCTACAACCAGTTGTTTGGTCCTAACACATTTGGCATAAGTGTTGTTCCAATTTCTAGACCGAGGTTAGCCTATAGTCATCAGTCATATAATAAATACTTAATAACAGTGTGTACAAAGTACTTAAAGCCAAGTTCGCAGCACCGAAATAGTACTCAGTAGTCTAGAAGTTATATAATAACCCGCTTCGCTGCTGATAATATTGGATTTGGTTCCAATCCTGACGATCGGGGCCATCTTTTAATTGTAAATGCATTAGTAGATGAAACTCACTGATTTTTACATACGATGTGTGACGATTTGAATGAAGATTTTCTCTTATCATAGCGGCTGCTTCATTCTAGTAGCTCACATGACGGAACCAGGACATGGTAGCCGCCGGAAATCACTTGATCTGACTATTTTTTAACGATGTGTTTTGTGATATTGTACGCTAACGATTTGGTCGTTTACAATCAACGATGTTTTTAACTGAGGGAACAGATGACAATTATGCTACGTTCGACATTTGAAGCACTCCCTAAACTTTGGCTATTATTATACCGACAATGATTGTCCAAGCCACGAATATCGATATGCTTACTGAATATCGCAAATCGTTATAGTTAGCCAGGCATGCTTAACGAACGAAATGACTTCGTTTCGTTATTACGTGATATCGTAACGAAATGATAATCGTTTTAATTCGTTAAGCATTGCCTGATATGTTTAGCATGATCGAATGTAGTCATTAGCTCTCACAACAGTGGTACTTATGTAACGAATTCGCGTAGCTGTGTTAAATACGATTAGATACTATAACGAGTATCAGTACATTGACCTAAAGTCTTTTTATACACGATATTGAAGTGTTCGAGAGAAACGTTTCTCCGAAGAGTTTATGACGGCCTATCTCATTATGCCGACAGCGAGTATGGAATTCAGTATAATGATGATCCTGTATGAGCTGCAGATCAGCTCTGAAATGGTTAGAATTAAGTTAGTGATACCAAGTCTTTATCGCATCGCAATAAAAATCGCCAGTTAAAGTAACGCTACAAGATTTGAAAACGTAACAGACAAAA
>JARSSU010025606.1:0-11069 GCA_029619165.1 Eurosta solidaginis
CCAGAAACTTCAGCTTGGTTCTACCGTCTTCTCCACAGGATAGATGCCTAATTTTTGTGTATCGACCTATCACGTTCTCTTCATTTCCCTGGGCACGTATAGAGCAATCCTTTTGTCTTCGGACCTTTTATAAAAACCCCATATGTACAAGCTATATTGTTCACTCTCTGGATGTTTCTAACTGGCCCGGATGTAACTAATTTCTTTCGTTACTGGGAAACTTCTATTTGGAATCAACATCATCGGTGTTCACAATTTGGGCAATTTGCGTTCTACTAAGGGCGTCAACATGTGGCATGGCTTATCCTTCTTCTATGTTTTATTTTGTAGTGTAATTTTCGAGCTCGAGGGTTAAGTTGTTTTCTCTCAAGCGTCATTGTGAGAGAGTTACAATCAGTAATGATTATAAAAATGTTACCCTCTAATAGGTCCTAAACCTTCTAAGCGCGTATGTATATGATGGACAAAGTCTCAATCTCAAAGCTGTGATACTTTGATTCGGCTGGAGTAGCCCGTTTTAGATAAGTACGAAATGGATGGACCTATATCGGTCTTGAGTTTGCACTAATAATGCACCAATCATATGTAATTTTCGAGCTCGAGGTTGTTTTCTCTCAAGCGTCATTGAGAGAGTTAACAATCAGAATTATTATAAAGGTATACCCTCTAAATAGATCTAAAACCTTCTAAGCGCGTATATGATGGACAAAGTCTCAAGCTCAAAGCTGTGATACTTTGATTCGGCTGGAGTAGCCGTTTAGAGAAGTACGAAATGGATGGACTTCTTATCGTCTTGACGTTGAACTAATAATGCACCAAATCTCTGCTGCTAGCGTCGCAGTGAAGTCGGTTTCCTTCGTCGGATTAAATATAGACAATACACGACTTTTAGTTAATCTGGATTAAGTCATTAAAGGCGTCAAGAATTTTATAGCAAAGTCAAAAGGAGGGTTTATATACGGAGTAGATTCTGCCAAAGGCTTGGCTATTTGGTGAGAAGGACGGCACAAAAATTGAGGAAAACGAGAAAAGTCCGTTAAGGACTGTAACTGTTTAGCATTTGTCGGAACAGGGAAATGATGGGTCTTTTAATATGAGAACCAATTGGGCAGTATTCTGATCGTGATAGATGATCCTAAATAATCTATCTCTCATATCGAACCTACATTTCCAGAGATGAGCTTTCAGCGCTCGCAGGGTAAGTCTTTCTAATATAACCTAGAAGGGCTTGTGCTCCTCAGAATCCTGGTCGCTATAATGATGTCACCCATGTAAATTTATAATCTATATAGTTTCGATTCAATCCTAAAATATATTGATAAATCTTGGAAATACGGCAGGAGCATTTTTTCAGCCTAAACGGTATTTTCAAGTATTCATATTGGCCGTGAGGCGTTACGAAAGCAGTCAAGGGAAACGGATTCCGGAAGCCATTTGCACTTGTGGAAACCCATTTTCAAATCTAAACCGAAAAGTAGTTCTATTTTCCAAGTATTCTATACAGTCATCTATAAGCAGGCAATGGGTAGATTTGTGCCCTGACCGTAATTTTATCAATGCCCTATACGATCCACGCCCGATGCAGGACTTTACCATTATTTCTTCTTAAACTAAGCCCACTATTGCTGATGCGTATGGTGATCACGAGGTTCTTACTGATCCATCTCGACAGTTCCTCAATGATGGTTTGAACTGATTTCTCTCTCGAATAGGAAGTCTAACGCGGCGCACAATGAAAAGGCTTACATCGGTCGTCATGTTTCTCTTCACTCGTACTTAGAAGGTTCTTGTCTATATCAGGGTTGAGATACGTATCAGTACTATAAGTTTCATCTACAGTCTTGTAATGTCAAATTGGCTGGACTCACACTGCATTTAACTCTGGCAACTCCCCCTCTAATAAATAAAAAGATGCAACGCTCATATTAACACTTGGCATCACTAAAATGTTAGAGTCGAATGACGCGGAGATTCAAACCCCATTGGTTGAATCTCCGTTACTCGAATCTATCACGCAATCGCATCATACGATTTTCCCGTTATGCGCAAAAATGCATACCGATATGGTTGCTGCTGAAAGCGCAGTTTCAGTTTTAGTTTTGGATTGAGCACGGCACGACACGAACACGCGAAAAATGAAACGTAAAAGAAATAAAAGTTGTGAACAGAAATTAAAAGACTAAAAGTTAAGTTAACGTGTACAAGTTTAAAAATAGTTTATAAATAAACAAACGAAAACTACACATATATTGGAAATTAAAATTAAACGAAACAAACAAAACCTAATAAATGCAAATCAAATTAAGCAAAGAAAAGAGTATTTTTATTGTGTGTGTGTGGCGTGCGTGTGGATGCGAGCCCAAAAATAAGTTGCATCGAAATGCCACTATACATGGCGACCGTGACCAAAATATGGTATTAAATTTATAAATGCTTCGCCGTTGATACATTTACAAGAGCATTAAATTTTGTTCATCGGCAAATGGCACAATTGCGACAGCAGATACCATCGACACCGGAAACGCACTAAAGAATTGAATGATTAGTTGGTGAGCCACGTGCTGATTTCCTACTTATGATCAAAACATTTTCATATATTTTGTGACGTACAAAAACATTTATCATAAAGCCGACGCATTTGCATTCTAATTTGTGTGAAAAATTACAATTACAAAATGGTGCAAATATCGATGCTATTGTTAGACTATGGGTGCGGCAAACTACGCCCATTATGAATAATTTAGCCTGCGAACAACATAAATCAAATAAAATATATATTGTGGCATGGAAATTAAAGGCAGTATTGTCATCGCGCTGTGAACAGCGTGGGCACAATGCAACAGCTATGTTACAATCAAAGACAAGGTAATGGTGAACATATGAATTGGGAGATGAACCACGTTCCTAGGAGAAGGAGCTTTCCAGACCAGATCTATCAACGGAATTTTTAACCAGCACTCAGCACATCTTATACCAACACAACTGGCAAAGTGAAGTTAATGCAAAGTATGTATTCTATTTTAAAAACATATCTTATTTTAATCGTAAGCGAAAAAAAAATTTTTGCTAAAATAAAGATTTTTTATACATATTTTTCGCATGCTTTTCAAAGCGATAAACTTTTCTATTTGTACATTTACCCTCAATACAAAATGCTTTTGAAAAAAATCAAAATATATTAAAAATTTAATATTGAATTTCTCGTTCTCTTGAAAAAATTTTTTTTGCTAAAATAAAGCTTTTCCTACAGTTTCTGCAAATATTTTCTAATGCTTTTTAAATAATGAATTTTTGTATTTAATTCAATTATTGCCATTTCCAAGTTTCAGAAATTTCCAAGTCAGAAAAAGTTGGAAAATAGTTTTCGTAATTTTTGTAAACATTTACAATTTACATTGCACAGCTTAAATACTTATAAACATTTAAATTAAATTTAAATTAAAATGTATTAAAATTGAATTTACTGAATTTATCGTTTATCACAGTGAATTTTCTAGGTCTCTTTAACAACACTTTTTGAGAAATTACGGCTGGAATGTAACATATTTTGTAAATACGAAAAAAATAAATAAAAATTTAAGTTATTAAAATTACATTAGGGCAGTTCTGAGTTTTGTGCAGTTGCGGTTTTGATGTTGCTAATGCATAGCCATATTAAATTTTTCGCGTTCGGGTAACAGTACTACACCAGTTTGTAACCACAATGGCCATTTGCACAAAATCCTGAGCTCCCCTAATTTTCTGATATGCCATTAAATGAGTTTTTGCTTTTATATATAAAATAAGTGACTTGCTATGGAAAATTAAAATATTTTCTCGGTGCTATAGGAATTAGAGAAACAGTTTTCGAAATTTTATAAAAGTCCATGATATAATAGAAGATTTTTTTGATATAAAGCGGTGCTTCCATGAGACAAATATCTTTTCCTATAATTCCGATATAAAGCGATGTGGCCGTAAAGTAAACACTACCGTATATTCAGAAAGTATACGCAACGCTATTAACCGGATTTACAAATAATACTCGTATTTACAAAATATTTACCTGATTTACAAAATTTTTTAAAAAATCAAGCTCTAAAGGAAGGTTCACTAGCTCGTCAAGAAGATTTTTTAGGATTTAATGACTCAGATATCGCAGAAAATAATAATTCAAATTTTCAGTCAGTAACTAATATTATAAACACTCAGCCTTCAGCAGATTCGTCTAATAATTCAGACAACCTACCAACTAGCACTTCCAATTTTCAGTCAGAAGCTGACTTTTCCAATTCTCATTCTACTTCGAATTCTTCTAATTTGCCTTCGACAAATAATTCTTCAGATTTACAATCGAATAACAATATTTCAATCATGGCAACCTCAGAACAGAAAAGTTGTTCATTACCAGTTGCGCCTCAATTATTAGGGAAAACTACAGCGGCGATCCGCTGGCATTAGAATATTTTATCGACAAAATAAAATTAATTGAAGTATTCTCAGATGAAAACTTAAATAGCACTTTTATTGCATTTTTGAAATCCAAACTTGACGGAAAATCACGCGAAGCATTGCCAACCGAGATAAACTCAGTTGATGACATAAATGAGAAATAGAATAAACCGGACAACTCAAAGTTGTTTCTGGTAAAATCGCGTCCTTGCATGCCATCAATAATAACTACTCGGACTTTGCTAAGCGCGTTGAAGAACTATCCGACGCATTGGAACGTTCTTTGATTACTGAAGGTATGACACAAGCCAAGGCACATGAAATGGCCGTAGAGCAAACAGTGCATGTGTGTAGGTTAAACACTCCCCTTCAAAAAACGCGAGTACTCTATAAATAATGTAAGGAATACTCCTTTGGGAGTATAGGACTATTCCAAATCTAATCTGTATTCATACAAAAAATGTGCTCCAATTAGCATGGGATGTCCTAGGAGAGGAGTAGGTGAACCCACTCTCGCTTTGTTTGTGAGTATTCCATAGAGTACATACGTGAGAGTACTTTCCAAAGTACTTTCACTGTAGTACTCCATGGAGTACCCACAGAGTATCATATACCAAAGTACTAAAGAGGAATTGTGTCGGAAAGAATTATCGAGGTGAATTTAATTTAAAATGAAAGTAAATGAAGAGGGGCAATACAACTTTTATATTTTATGCTACGAATATTCTTATGTTATTTAGCATTTGCGTGAATAAAGAAACTAATATTTCTCTATACATACGTTAGTATGTATACATAAAACCAGTGCACTGTTGCATTTTATCAGATTTGCAAAGTAAAATTTTATTATTAGTTATTTGCATGCAATATTTACTTTTGGCAACTCTGTTCGATCGTCATCGTGTCGTGATCACTGTCGTTAAAAAACGAGCAATGGTCGGCTGATGGTGGTCAGCAAACGCTTTGCAAAGGAGTATTGTTAGAGTACTCCAACATGAAGAAAATGGAACACGTAATCCAACAATTTTTGCAGGGGATCGTTCAAAATTAGTCAAATCCATCCTGGCTTTTACTGCCTTCAGTGATTCAAAAGACGTATTTGCAAAATGATAGTTGAACGTAATAATGAGGTAAAATAAAGACAAGTACTAGCATTTCGTTCTCGTGGTAATTGGCAAAATAGTCTTCGTGGAAATTATAGAGGTAATAATTTCAATAATAGGTACAACAATCCAAATGCAAGATTCAACAATAACAACAGAAATAACTACAACAATAATAATTACAGGTACAATAATTCTAATATAAGTAATAATGATAGACATAGCACTAGTAGAACAATCAGCCTAGTAGTAGTAGCAATAATGCTACTAATAATAATAATAATAGACGTTCAATTCGCGAAGTAATGCCAATGTACGCGCCATAGTAGGTTTATTCCTCTTTGAGTTATTGCTGGCGAAAAATTTGATATTTTTTGTGACAAAAGGGGCGGTGCCACGCCCAATTTCAGAATTGTAGTTTCTTACACTTTGGGAGTCAAATGGCATTGATATAAAACTAGTCTCCGCATATAAATTTGTCCAAGACCGTATTAAACTATCCTTTTATATACAAGTGGGGGCGGGTATTAAATATCCTGCATAATTTTAGGAGCGACCCCACACCGAGTCTCAAAACATAAAATTTTCAAATTTAACATTGACATTTTTGCAAAATACTGCCTACTATAGTAGTGTACTATCCTCTAAAATATCTTTTATATAAATGTGGGCGTGGTTCTTGACCAATTTCATCCATTTTTTTCTCAGGCACATTTCCTAAGAGCCATACAATTTGGTAAACCTCCGATAACAAGTCGATAGCTTTTCGACAATAAATTGATAACTTTTCGTAAGTAATCGATAGCTTTTCGATAACATAACGTTAAGTTTTCGATATCAAATCGATAGTCAGGAGCGAACACTGGGGGATCGGGATCACGATTTAGACAATTAAACGAATCTTCTTCAAAAATATTAAAATCCATCTACTGCTTGAACTTAATTATTCAGATTTTATTCAGTTTCAATGTAGCGATTCCTTCAAACCATGTACTTTCCTAGTAGATTCTCAAACAGATATTTATTTAATCAAAATTTCAAGTTTATATCAAAATTTTAACTTTAATAGTAATGAAATTATTAATATAACAGGCGCAACAGCAGAAACAATTTCAACTTTAGGAACCTTAAAAACCAACTTAATTGCATATACATTTTTAATACCGCATACTTTACATGTAGTTAACAACGATTTCAATATACCTTCAGACGGAATACTCGACAATGACTTTTTGAAATTAATTAATTGCATTATTTTTATGCAAGCGATAGCATAACTATTAATACCGGCATCGAAATGCCACTTTACAATCTTTTTGCTGGTATTTGGTTAGTTTAGTATCTATGTCTATATTATTCTCATCTTCCGGGATGTCAATGCAAAAAATATCAGGTACGTCGACCGCTGTATCGGCAGTGGTATTATAATCAACCTTACCTAAGGAGTCAGTGACAGCATCACTTTCATGTTTTTTCTCAATGGGTGTTTTAGTTTTGTAACCTCGAAGTGTGCGTCGGAATCAGTTACAAACTTCTGTACTTCATTCAAGCTATGATTATTGACAATATTTCTAATATATAAAAGTTTCTTCTTAGTATATCTCTTTCTCATATTAGTGAGTCTAATATCAAACTTGCTAAGAAAGTCTCGTCCCAAAATAACTGGCATACTCATATTCTTATCTTCAATAACGTTTAATTCAATTTCTTTTATTTGTTTGAGGAATTCAATATTACATTTAATTTTGAAAAGTATTTTGATTCTGCATCCACCGATACCTTTGTAACCAGGGATTTCATCGGGGCTGAGTTTGGCCACAGTTGTTTTGGGATGGAGGACAACTGAATTAAATTAATAGGACTGCCGGTATCAAAAAGGGAAACAACGTTAACAGTAATTAATTTTATAGGGGTTTTGAAAACTATACTCACTGAATTATATTCGCCGATACAGTCATTGGTTCATCTTCGTATCCGATGACTGTGGCTATTTCCCGCTTCCTTAGTATCTTGGCCGGGTTTGGACAAGAACGGTGGTCATGGCCCATCTGCCAACATTTAAAGCAAGAGCCATCTGGGCGTGTTGGGAATGGGCAGTTTGGCTTTATGTGCCCATTCCTAGAACAATTGTAACATTTTAGTTTTTCAGCTTGCTTTTGCTCTATCTGCCGTTGGTTGGATAGTTGCGTCCGATGGTTGGGTGGTTGCGTCACACCTGACATAAAATACTTGTGTTGATATCGGTTGATCAACGCCTTGAGCTCCTCCACATTTCGTGCCGTCATGAGGATTTCGATATGTGGAGTTGAGTTACCAATGCCATCTATAATAAAGCCGATCAGTTCCGTTTCGTCGATATTGACTCGTTTACCAATCGCCTGCATGGTGAGCGTATAGCAGTGGAGTGATTCCTCCTTCTTTTTCCAGCGTCGTTGCGCAAGCATTTTGTACACCTCTTGTCGGGTGATTCCCATGTCAAATTCATTAAGTAGCGCCCTCTTCAGTGCTTGGTAGCTTATTGCTGACGTAGTCGACAAGAACACCCGGGCTGTGCCCGTAAGTGAACGGCGTAGAGCGAGCAAGCGGAAATTCTCATCTGCACCTGAGGAGTCCATAATCTCCTCGAGGTCACGAATGAAATTATGTACAGGATAGGTGACGTCATCCCCATTGAACTTGGGGAGAGCGTGTTCGATATCGCCAAATTGCAGGCGGTTTTGGTAAAAATGCTTTGGAGGTTTTTCCATTTCCTGAATTTGTCTTCGCAATAACAAAATTTCCAAACGTTTTTTTAGAGCTATAACCTCGGACTCTAATTCGGCGTGCTTGGCGTCGGCGGCACTACACATGGCGGTGTTGTCAGTGGTATTGATATCGGTGGCTATGAGACTAGTGGCAGCAGCGGAGTCCTAGCGGCGCAATGTTGGTGACGGCAGCTCGTCGTGCGTCATTGACGGCGATTATATTGGTGGCGGCAGGAGTGCTATTGACAGTGGCGATAGTATTGGTAACGGCAGTGGCGTCGGCAGAGGTATTGTTGGTTGCGGCAGTGACATCGGCAGAGGTACTGTCGGTTGCGGCAGTCACGTCGGCACATGTAATAATGGTTGCGGCAGTGGTCTCTGTGGCGACCGGAGTATTAGTGGCAGCGTTGGTATCAGTAGCGGCAGTGACGTCAGTATTGGCACCTATGCCACCAGTTAAGGCAGTGGCAGCATTAGGGGCATTAGCGGCAACGTTATGGGTGGTTCCAATCGCAGCAGTTTCACCATTGGAGGTGATGTTAGTGGATGTTGAATGAGCGGTCACTCCTGGCGATGGCAAAGTCCAATCGTTGTTATCACCCACTACATTATTCAAAAGTTTTCGTAGTTGCTGTAGCGTAGCTGATGGTGGAAAATGTATTCCTGCCTGTCGCAAGGCGTTCATGACATCTTCCCTAGTATTTGGCATGTTGATTTTATATATAATATTATTTTTCGTTTTTTCCGGGTGAACCCTCACACCTGAGTTGTAAATTTGAATAATTAACTTTATATGTTAAGGGATCCAAGCCGATTAATAAAACACGCTTTTAGTTTTTCACCGAATCGAATAATAATGGCGAACCGGAAGTTCGCCTTCTCCTTCTTCTTCTTTATTTCTTTTCTTTTATTCGTACATAGTTGCATTTTCCTTATATTTAAACATAGATCAGAGTTGTATTCTGCTTTTCTTAATCTGTACATAATAGCACGTTCCCGACAAATGTTACAATAATGGTGCGTTTACAATATCAATATACACAAATGTAGAGATCACTAAAGTAATAAGGGAATAATTTAAATTGTAAAAAAACATTGTATATATGAATTATTTATAATTAAATGTTATCTAAACATAAAGGATGCGGTTCATTCATGCAAAAAGCGATTTGACAGAAGGTAACTCGTACGGGTAACCGGCAAGCCAGTTACTCGTGTTGTTGTTATTGCATATATTTTGGTTAGCGATAACGAAAACATACCGGAGGAAGTAACTTCATAATGTGAATAACATCGAGGGAAAAGGAAATTCGAAACAGAATAGGTAAGAGCGAGTCGGTTCTATGTACCGGAGCGACACGGGATTTTTCCCGACCAAGGACTGTCATTTCAGTGTGACCCCATTCAATTTGTTTCGTCCCTCCCACAAATTGTCATCCTCCCAGCAGCATCTACATGCATGCAGACTATGCATACAAATCTACATATATGCATAGCGTGCATACAAATCTACATGTATGCAGACTATGCATACAAATCTACAGGTAAGCATACCATGCTTACAAATCTACATGTATTCATACCGTGTATACAAATTTACATGTATGATTAGTGTTAATACAAATGTACATATTTTTAGTATTAAGGCACTTATGAATGTGTAGGTTTAGAATGTATCTATAAAAGAGAAAGAATTTGTTTAATAAATTGATTGATGTTCAGACGTTCAAACCACAAACATTTCGTTTTATAAATTTAAATATTTCATGGCGATCCTGCCAGCCTGATCTTCAATTAGCTGAAAATTTGCTCATTAAGCAAAATTCACTAGATCTTGCTGAACAGATATCCTGCCAAGTTTTTAGTCAAATATTAAAATATTAAATATATTAGTCAAAATTTAATGAGCACACATTAGTGCCAAAGAGGACTAACAAAAAGTCCTAGCAATATAATTTTTACACTAATCAAGAGCACTGGCGAATACTAGATGAAGAACACTGGCGAATATTTTACTTGGACAAGGAGCATGAACGGATATTACGTTTTTTTAAAAAACATTTCAATCAAACTGGCGACACACAAATTTGGACGCAGCTGATTGCGCATAGAAGAAGTGGAATAACATTTCAACCAAACTGGCGACACACAAATTTGGATACAATTGGATGCGTATAGAAGAAGTGGAATAATATTTCAACTCGACTGACGGTATACAACTTTGCACTACGATTTAAACTGGCATCATGATTGACGAAAAGCGGCATATCAGAAGTATATTTAGAAACAAATTGGGCGGCCTTTATGGGCGCTAAACTATGAGCAAAAATGAAAGTTTTTGCTTAGGAATTTTTTTTTAAATAGGACTCGTAATTAATCGAAAAAATATAAAGCTAATTTGTCAAAATTTAAAGAAAAATGTGTAGGAAGTATATATATGTTAAACTTTGAACACATTTATTTGCAATTTTAAGAAAAATACGAATGCTAAATATATTAACTTTAGAAATAATTTTTTTTATGGAAAACAAAAAAAATGTTTAGAAACGAATTTTATACAATAATGTTAATAAGGAAAACTATTCAAGTAAATTGGAATGTTTAGGACACTTCTTTAAAATAGTCAGTTAACTTCAGCCAGTTTCACCTTTCCTTTGGAGAAAGCCCATAGGACATTTTTATAAGGTTTAAAAATAAAATTACTCTGTTAATAATAAATAAAAATGCAAAGAGATTCCTCAGACATTCCTCTCTATTGGTGGGATGAAAATACCCGACACACTAGGGACCT